>OZ038507.1:36184196-36236696 GCA_964036315.1 Acanthosepion esculentum | reverse complement strand
ATATATATATATATATATATATATATATATATATATATATATATGAATAATAATAATGCAAGACTCTTCGGTAAATCGAATCGATATTTTGTCATTTTTTGTCATACAAGTCTAGGACGAATAAATGTTTGCATTGAGTGCCTGCCCTTGAAAGACAGTTATAAAGCTACGATCACAGATTCTTGTCGGTAGTTTAACTTTCAATCTTTTCAGCAATGTTTTCAGCTGAACGGCGTAAACAAGCAGGCAATGGTGTTTTCACATGTGCCACCGACCCAGTTTGAATTTACGAACAATTCTTCCAATTGCATTCTTGAAACTTTAACACGTTGTTTGATTGTTAATCTTTCCATGGTTGAAATTGGCAAAGACTTAAGTCGTTAAATCTGAAAGAATAAAGAAAAAAATCATTAGACGCTCAAACTTAATTCACATTAAAATCAGTCCAATTTATTGGAACATCCTTTATTTGCTGATATCCCCTGAAACTCTAGATTGGGGATGCTGAATGTAGCATCAATCAGCTAAGTGACGAAACCTTTACTTATATATATATATATATATATATATATATATATATGAAGAAATATAGTTTAAAGTGTGGTATATTTATGGGATAAAGTGGTCAATATCAGAGATAGTGTTAGTGTAAATATAAAAGTGAACATAGAAGTCAACACTTAGAAGCGACAGTCTGTTTCATGCTAGACACAGTCGTCAGGCCTGACGATTTTGAACAAACTTTTTGGCACATGGCACAGTGGATAAAGGCGTTGGTTAGATCCAGTGACAGGACCCAAAGAGTGTGAGTGTGAGTTCAATACCCGGTTAAGGCAGTGGAGAACTTTCAGAGAGAAAAATTAACAGGAGATAACTGATAACTGACAATACATGGCACGTGTTTCGTACATGGCACGTGGAACTAGAACAGTCTACCCTAGTGAGCGAAATAAAGGGTTCAGTTCGACATTGCAAACAACCTGAAGAAGGTCAGAGCTTACAACAACCGAAACGTTGTAATAAATATAGCGACAAAGATGAGGAAAATAGTCCGAATAATATAAATAATGTAGGACAAAGAGATATTTTACTTTCTATTGCACTTGCGAGTTATGGGAAACGAGCTCGTATTCGATATACACCTGAACCCATCACTAAAAATGTGATGATAAAAACGACAAAGATGAGGATGTTTTTCCCGAATAATTATTGTGTTATGATATTACTTAATCTAGGACATTTCTCTGAATTAAAATCAGTACGAGGTAGGCCGGTGAACACATCGGCCACTGTATAATTGAAAACACACAAAACAACAGCGTAAATATTATTATTATTAAATAATAATAATAATAATAATAAAGGGCTTTATATATGTAAAATATATGCGTTTTTTTTTAACTGCTCAGTGGAAAATGTCATGACGCCATTTCTGATCTTAGGTTTCTGGTCGGGACCAGGAAAGTGATGAGTGAACACCAGAAACCAAAAGAAATAATAATAATAATAATAATAATAATAATAATAATAATAATAATAATAATATCAAAGAGATACAAAAAATTGTTCTGACAAGTACAGCCCACACTTTACGAAGGGCTTTATCTATGTAATTATTTTTTTTTCTCTTTGCAGTGGAAAGTGTCATGATGCCATTTCTAACCTTAAGTCCCTGGGCAAGACCCGGAAAGAAATGTGTAAACGCCAGATATCAAAGGAAATAATAATAATAATAATAATAATAATAATAATAATAATAATAATAATAATAATAATAATAATAATAATAGACCGTCTTTATTTAACATCAGATTTTAAAAAAAAATATATACACAGACTTCAAACGGGAGAAGGGGGTACTTACCTATAAGGTACTCTTCCGCCCAACTCCCTCATTTATTTACTTTTCATGACAATAAGAGGAAGTAAAAGAAGAAGAAAAAATAGAAAAAGATAAAAACAGAACAGTACAACACATCAGCGACCCCAATCAATAAAATAACAGGGGTGCGTGTGCCCATACCTGCTCCCCCACCAAAAAAAAAAAAAAAAAAATTGAACTACATATACATACACATATACGATAATCGTCCGAAATTATTTTTTATTTTATACTAAATTTCACCCAATGCAAGGCTCAAGAGTCCCTCATGGTAGACGATTACAGAATGAGGTGTGTAATCACACTGCTAGAGGAAGTAGAAGTAAGTGAAGATTATGGTGATTTTCTAAGCGTTGATTATGGGGCCGAAAGTATGGGGAACTCAGTGATCTCACTACTCAGTCGTAATTTATCTAGCGAAACAAGCTTGCTCAGCATTATACAAGTGAAGATTATGACGGTAAAGTGGGTTAATAGTGATTAACTCGTGAGAGTGGTTAAAATTGTTGTGTTCAGGGAACCATCCAATTCGGAGTTCCTTCCACAATGTAATTCTCGGGTGGGGAGCTGTATGAGTGGAACTTTATCCTTAAAAACAGAATGCGGGGGAAATGCGGCTGATTCGGCTCCTTTGTCAGAATATCTCGAGTCCTATTTGTAAAGGTCTGGTACTCATCTTAAAATGTATGTGACTGATTTTTAAATTTTATTATTTATGGAAATAGCGACAGAGAAGCGATATGTTTGCTACGCTGCATCTGTGGGACAGGGGTTGTAACGGGAGAAATAAGTTATCGCCTACGATCACGAATGCCGGGCTCCATTGGGGTCGTAGGCACCACATGTACTGCATCCACAGTAGAATTAATGTTTCTTGGGCAAGATAGCCAGACGGAGCCCAACCCTCTCCAGGCAGGTTTTGAATTCAGAGTTTTCCTTCTCCTAGCCAACCAATGTTCTGCGACCCAGTGTGTCCTGCTATCTATCAATAGCTGGGGGAGAAGAAGAGGATTCATGCCTTTCCCAAGTGTATTAGCAAATAAGTGAATGTAATGAATTTGATTGGAATTCGAACCCGAACTCGAACATATATATATATATATATATATATATATATATATATATATATATATATATATAACATATCCGCCAAAATAGACTACCCACATTGCACCACTGACCCGTATATATAAATAGCCGAGAAAAATAACAGCACTCGTGGCCCGACGATTGCATCTAGCATGAAACAGACTGTCGCCTCTCAGTGTTGACTTCTATGTTGACTTTTATATTTACACACGCTCTATCTCTGATATTGAGCATTTTATCCCATAAATATAGCACACTTTAAGACTATATTTCGCATACACACACACACACACACACACACACACACACACACACACACACACACACACATATATATATATATATATATATATATATATATATATATATTTATAATTAAGTAATTCATCGAGTCTGAAACCTCAACAGAATGCAGAAAGCACAGGACGGCCGTTTCGTCCTATATTTGGGACTCATCAGCAGTGACAGATGTATATATATATATATATATATATATATATATATATATATATATATATATATATATATATATATATATATGTATATCTTTCTATAATATATATTTAATGTCTGCGAGGTCCTGTACAAGTTTTCACGTCTCATACGAAAATTTCAAAAATAATCTCTCAAAATTCGTTTGTTCTACCCAATAGAACATGTTCAAATGAAGGGTGGCTAATCGCGTGACCCATTAAGGTCGTGGGGACAACACATGTACTGCAGCCGCAGTAGAAGTAATATTTCTTGGGCAAGATAGCCTGAAGTAGCCCAACCCTCTCCAGAATGGATTGAATTCAGAGTTTCTTTCTCTTAGACAGGTGACCACCCCAGAAACCTGTCTGCCCTACCATTTATCCATAGCTGGAGGAAGAAAAAGAAAATTGATACCTTTCCCAAGGGCAAAGTGAATGCAATGGATCCGACAGAAATTCGAACTAGGCTCCCCGATTCCTCAATCCGAGCCGCTATCCATTACTTCACAGTACCTCCTCGTAGGCACCCATGTGATTTACCAATTCGTTTCTCGCCTTCGAGATATGGTTGGCTGTTCGTTTCCCGCCTTCGAGATATGGTCGGCTGTTCGTTTCCCGCCTTAGAAATTTAGTTGCACTTTCGTTTCCCGCCTTAGAGATATGGTTGACTGTTCGTTTCCCACCTTAGATATATGGTTGCCTTTTCGTTCTCCGCCTTAGAGATAGAGTTGCCCTTTCGTTTCTCGCCTTAGAGATATGGTTGCCCTTTTGTTTCCCACTTTAGAGATATGGTTGCTTTTCGTTTCCTGCCTTAGAGATATGGGTGCCTGTTCGTTCCCCGCCTTAGAGATATGGTGTTCATTTCGTTTCCCGTCTTAGAGATATGTAGGCTGTTCGTTTCCCGTATTAGGGATATGGTTGCCCTTTCGTCTCCTGCCTTAGAGATACGGTTGCCCTTTCGTTTCCGCCTTAGAGATATGGTTGCCCTTTCGTTTCCTGCCTTAGAGATATGGTTGCTCTTTCGTTTCCTGCCTTAGAGATATGGTTGCCCTTTCGTTTCCTGCCTTAGAGATATTGTTGCCTGTCCGTTTCCCGTCTTAGAGACATGGTTGCTTGTTCGTTTCCCGCCTTAGAGATATGGTGGCCATTTTGTTTCCCGTCTTAGAGATATGTGGGCTGTTCGTTTCCCGTATTAGATATATTGTTGCCCTTTCGTCGCCTGCCTTAGAGATACGGTAGGCTGTTCGTTTCTCACCTTAGAGATATGGTTGGCTGTTCGTTTCCCGCCTTAGGGATATGGTTGCCTTTTCGTTTCCCGTATTAGTCATAAGGTTGCTTGTTTATTTCCCGCCGTACAGATATGGTTGCCTGTTCGTTTCCCGCCTTAGAGATATGGTTGACTTATTTTCACGCCTTAGAAACATGATTGCTCGTTCGTTTCCCGTCTTACAGATATGGTTGTCTAGTTTGTTTCCCGCCTGAGATATGTGCATGCCTGTTCAATTTCCAGTCATGAAGATGTGCCTGCCTGCTCGTTCCTCGTAGCGTATAAACCTGCAGCCTATCTTCTGAATTATTTCAAGAAATAAATATATTCTGCCAATGATTAATGACGAAGCAATAAGCCCGCGAGCACAGACGAGAAGTATTAGTTCTAATTCAAAACGAGCAACAAGCGGATTGCTAAATTTATTTATAGCCCAAGTCGGTTTGCTCTCGTTCAATCCAAAAAGAAATGAAAAAGCCGGTATCAGTTGATGATTCAACTGGAATGTCTACGTCTAAACAGATGAATGACAAATGGGGAAAAAGGGAAGTGATCTTCAGGACGAGACCAGTGATCATATATGCAAGTAAACTTTATGTCTACTACTTATTCATACAAAGCTGGTACGGGAAGTCTTATCGGAATTTCGAAGTAAAGGTGTATTAGATGTTGTTAAGATGGCTGTCGATTGCCGTGTATAAATGAGAAATTGATCTAAAAATGAAGCATTCGCTTGCATGTGTCTGTCGGTAATAGCGTCTGGATACAAGTAACGCGGTGGGTTCAATTACATGCGCCAACAAAAGAGAGTACTATTTTGAGCGGCGGAAGATTCCAGTTGGTTGTCGAAACAAGTGGCATTAATTCCAAGGCTTATTTTCCTTGCCTTCTCTGCGTAATGGCAATGCTGCGATTGGTGGCAGCAAACGACAAATTCTAAAAATCAGCCACACCCTGGCGAATAAGGCTAATTAAAAACCAACTCACAACAGTTTTATAGGCAGAGTTGATGGTTGGTTGTAAATGTATTCCGCCTGGCGTTTCCCTCTCTTGCAGGTTTCTCTATCTTCATTTTAAGCAGTTTCCATCTACTGCTAATTTTTAGTTTCTGTTCTTACTCTTTTATTCTCTCCTTTTTAACCCAGATTTTTCCAGTTTCTCTATCGGCATATTTTCTCTCCATATTTCTACCTTAATAATTCTCGCCCTCTCTCTATCTCTCTCTGCTAGAAAAAGGATGTGAACTTCGAACAATATTATATATATATATATATATATATATATATATATATATATCAAGAAGAAAACCTTAAATATTCATTTCGGTTATGATTTATTTCATGAATATCTATATAGTCAACTCTTTAGTAAAAGTTTTCGGTCTGAAGAGTTGAATCTATATATATATATATATATATATATATATATATATATATATATATATATATAATTATTTATTTGAATATTACAACATAAATATGTTATAAAATCACGACAAAAGTAGCCATTTTGTTTATATCTGCTCTACTCTGTATTGAGCACTCTTTAAAGAATATTAATTGTTGGTTATTGGATCTCACTCCGTATATACCAATCCTAAACTTGTATATATATATATATATATATATATATATATATATATATATATATCTAGAAGAAAACCTTAAATATTCATTTCGGTTATGATTATCTATATAGTCAACTCTTTAGTAAAAGTTTTCGGTCTGAAGAGTTGAATCTATATATATATATATATATATATATATATATATATCAAGAAGAAAACCATAAATATTCATTTCGGTTAAGATTTATTTCATGAATATCTATATAGTCAACTCTTTAGTAAAAGTTTTCTGTCTGAAGAGTTGAATCTCTCTCTCTCGCTCTCTCTCTCTCTCTCTCTCTCTCTCTCTATCTATCTATCTATCTATCTATCTCTCTCTCTCTCTCTCTCTCTATATATATATATATATATATATATATAGGTATGTTCTGGCTCACTAGATTTTTTAGTATTTGCCCTACTCAGTGTATTGAGCACTTTTACGTTTTAACTTATGTTACTCTGTCGGTGTCTTTTCTTTTGACATTGCAGTGCTGACTGATTATTTTCTACCGGCAAGGATGTTTTTAGTCTTTTTTTTTATTGATTTTTTCCCTGATATCGGGTTGTTCAATATTTCTTATTTACAAATTGTATTATCTTTTTTTACACCGCCTGAGTATAGGTAATAAAATAATATTAAAAAAGTTATAATATCTATCTATCTCTCTCTCTCTGTCTGTCTGTCTGTCTGTCTGTCTGTCTCTCTCTCTCTCTCTCTCTCTCTCTCTCTCTCTCTCTCTCTCTATATATATATATATATATATATACACACACACATATTAAATGAATTTTTAATCCCTAATTATTAATATAAACATTATTTCTCATGGAGATATGTTTTTGAGCTGCTGTCCCCGTTTTATTTTCTTATTTTTCTTAAACGGTCGAATTAATATTAGCCATCCTAGATCAAGGAGTTCTAAAGAAAAATTGTGTCTCCTTACAGGAATTGTACCTGTAAACCTTTTTTCCATCGGGGAAACCACACCTGTAGCCAAGACATTTTGCTGCTGGGAGGCATATTTTTCTTTAATAAGATTTCCCGATCTAATTTTTATATATATATATATATATATATATATATATATATATATATATATATATATATATATATATATATATATATGTGTGTGTGTATATATATATATATATATATGTATATATATATATATATATATATATATATATATATATATATATATATATATATATATATATACCCATATATATATATATATATATATGTATATATATATATGTGTGTGTATATATATATATATATGTATATATATATATATATATATATATATATATATATATATATATATATATATGTGTGTGTATATATGTATGTATATATATATATATATGTGTGTGTGTGTGTGTTTGTGTGTGTGTGTGTGCGTGTGTTCAGGGCTAAGACAGACTATGCCACTTATATTGCAGTAAACTATTTACATTTCCTTCCTATTGCACTCGAACAGCTTCTTCCCGTGAACCACTGCCCTGTGGAACCGATTCTCGAATGCATGTTTCACTACAATCTTAACCTGTCCAAGTCTAAGGTTAACCGTTATCATCCCCTCCTATTCGTATAAACTGCCTCTTAACGTAACCCTCTACCACGAGTGGCCCCCATGCCTTGCAGGCGTTGAACCTTACAATAATATATATACCGGTTGCAACAGCAAAATTGGCTAAATCGTGTAACCCCATAATTGTCCATCCACAAAGTGTTTAATATCTAAAAATTCACTAAACTTATTGAGTCATTTTTTTACATGTTTTCAGATAAGACGCTTAGCCATGTTTACACCACTTGTCGTAAGATTTACTGAAAAACCCTTTGAGGTATTCAGCACGAAAAAGAACAGGTTTGAATAGTTTTGTATCAGCTCCACTGTCTTCCCAAGTGAGCAATGGCAAGAAGAAAAAATAATTCAGGCCTTCAGTCATACTCTGGCTTCCATCTTAAAAGTCCATGAAGTGACTGGTGAATAAGTTTAATAAAGAGGGAATAGTAAAGAGGAAAACTGAATCTGGAGGTCAGAACTGGAAGAGGGACTATTATTTCAACTTAGAGCTAAAAAGAATCAATTAGAAAAGATCCAACTCAGTCCATAAGACGTTTGGCACGTGAGAGAGGAGTTTCAGCGATGACTGTCCAAAGAGTAGTGAAAAAGACTTGAAATGAAATTGTATATGAAACCTGTGAAGCACCTTGTTACTACAGGACAGAAAGTTAAAAGGTTAGAGAAGGCGAAGACCATATTCAATAAGAAGGAAAATGATCCTAAAATCACGCGCGCACACACACACACACACACACACACACACACACACATATATATATATATATATATATATATAAAAATTTTATTTCAGTCATTCATGAGTTTCCGATCCTGAGCTATGATTAATTAATGATGAACATGTCATTTTCGTTTTTGAGCGATTTCATCACGATATTTCTGTTAAGCTTGGAGAGTAATTATACGTTCTTATTGCTCAAACTAGAGTCCAAAAGTCTTATAAAAAACCTCAGAAAATTCCAGTAAGATAACTTTAATCATTTCTAAGATACAACGGTTCAAAGCTTAATCTATCAATTAGACAATTTTGCTGTTACACGATTTGGACAATTTTGCTGTTACACGATTTGGACAATTTTGCTGTTACACTCGGTGTATGGATAAAGACAAAAGCAAAACTTTTCTCAGCAGACGCGTTTCGTCTTCTGACGGATTTTATCAAGCCAAAGTTGAGGATTTCATTTTGTAACAAGTATTTCAATATTTGTTACAAAATAAATTATCTTTTTGTTTGTCTTTATTCATCGTGTCGTTTTAGAAATATATTGTAGTTATATCTGAATTTTTCTACAGACATATATAAAATCAAACCCGTGAGACCTATAAGCCATCTTGTTACTCTGGGACAGAAAGTTAGAAGGTTAGAGAGGACGAGTTGGAAAAATAATCCTGGAACAATATATATATATATATATATATATATATATATATATATATATATTAATTTTATTTCAATCCTTCATGAGCTTCCGATTCTTAGCTATGATTAATTAATGATAAACATGTCATTTTCGTTTATGATCGATTTCATCACGATTCTTCTGTTAAGCTTGGAGAGTAATTATACATTCTTATTACTTAAAGTAGAGTCCAATAGTGTTATTAAAAACTTCGGAGAATTCCAGTAAGATATCTTCGATCATCTACTCTCTGGGGTGGCTGTTTATATATTTATTACTATCATAGTATTGTAACCCAACTGGTCCGATCAAGTAGGTCCGCATTCAGAGTCTACAAGGTCACCACTTAACGTCAAATTTGCTCCTGGCTTCCAAGGTGGACACTGAGTGCAAAATCTATTTCGGCATCATCTAAGGTAAACCCAGATAACAGGAGCAGGCAACTAGGTAAGGGAGAAAGTGAACCAGAAAGGCCAGTCTATCATTTGCATAAACTATATATATATATATATATATATATATATATATATATATATATATATATATATATATATGTCTGTGGATGACATTATATATGTTCCTGAAAAATTAATTTCAGTTGAGCTCTCTGGGGAGGAAGTGTGGGTTTGTAAACTGTGACTATTACGGCTGATATAGCGAGGCTCTTCGGCAAAAGCAAATTGAGTCCTGTCGGTCACTGTGTGTCTATCTAAAAATAAATACGCTAAAATTCACCTTTACTCCTGCCGTGCGCCAACGGCTTATTGTTAGAATCTCCGACTAACGCCAATTCAGTCGGGTTTCGATCCTAGCTAGAGGCAACCGGACGTCTAGCCACACTGAAGAGCTGCGGAACAGTCTGTTGTCTGTGGATGAGATTGTATATATATATATATATATATATATATATATATATATATATATATATATATATATATATATATATATATATATATATATATATATATATACACGTGTGTATGTACAAATGAGTGAAAGAACATATAGAATAAATTCTACTGTTCGTAGGATTTACTTATAAAAAAAGTTCTCAATACGAAGTACAGCAATATATTATTTTGCTCTAATTTTTATAATAAAAATAATAAGAAGAACAATATATATATATATATATATATATATAGAGAGAGAGAGAGAGAGAGAGACAGACAGACAGACAGACGGATAGAAAGAGAGAGAGAGAGATGACTAGCTGGATATAAATTGGGGTGAAAGGATGAATATATATGTGTGTGTGTATATATATATATATATATATATATATATATATATATATATATATATATATATATATATATATATATGTATATTGTTATAATACAAGGAAAACTGAAAATATATATATATATAATTATTTATTCGAAAATTATAACATAAATATGTTATAAAATCACTACTAAAATAGCCATTTTGTTTCAACACTTCTAATGTCTTATCAATGATGGTGTTGAATGTAGAAAGGGTTTTAAAAGGTTCAAATCAATCAGACACCACTCGCTAGGCGAAACGATGTTACATAAGCTGGAATGACCAATCAAAATATAATCCCATACAAAATACAATCCTACACTTGGATATATATATATATATATATATATATATATATATATATATATATGCACACACACACACACACACACACACACACACACACACACACACACATATATATATTTATATATAGTCATACAAAGGCATACTGTTTCGGTGTATCACAGCTCATCAGTGTGGCTAGACATTCGATTGCCTATTCAGTTTTCCTTGTATTCTGACACTTGATCTTATTTGAGGACTAAGCATGTAGAAAATTCTCCATAGCCTGAACATAATTATTCCGAGAGAGAGAAATAGAGGATTTATACATATATATATATATATATATATATATATATATATATATATATATATATATATATATATATATAATTATATATATATATATGCACACACACAAACGAGTTTTATTAAAGACGATTGTCCAGGTAGTGCGATCATGATTTTTTATGGAAAACGGATGCACAAATACATAATAATTGAATTACATGACTCAGCAGCCAACAAGGAAAGAAAATAAAAAAATCACTTATTTGCAGTCGTCTTTAATGAAACTTGTACAAAAGAGAGATTGCTGCCCAAATATATATATATATATATATATATATATATATATATATATATACACAAGTATAGGATTGTTATATACAGAATAAATTCCAATAACCAACAATTATTATTCTTAAAAGAGTGCTCAATACAGAGTAGAGCAGATATAATTATTTATTTAAATATTATAACATAAATATGTTATAAAATCACTACAAAAATAGCCATTTTGTATCAACACTCCCGCTGTCTAATCAAGTGATGATGTCATCATCACTTGATAAGACACCGGGAGTGTTGAAACAAAATGGCTATTTTTGTAGTGATTTTATAACATATTTATGTTATAATATTTAAATAAATAATTATATATATATATATATATATATATATATATATATATATATATATATATATATATATAGAGAGAGAGAGAGAGAGAGAGAGAGAGAGAGCATTGGAATACCGGTTTTCGTAAAAGTTAGCGAACTTAAGCAACGTCGAACCTATTTACTGCCTCGATGGGTGACCGCTTGGGAATGCCAGCTGCTGTAAAAAGCTTGTATATGCGCGTGGCATAATAGATAATGCCTCTGAAGCGTTAGTCGAATTCCATTTACAGTCAGGTTCGTTATATTCATTTACACGCAAATACCATAGATAATGGTATGAATTCACTTCGTCTCCGCCACTTATGGGTTAAATAATAAGACTTGTATCCGTAAATTATTGTTATCTTCAAAAAAAGAAAAAAATCAAGCAATTTAAAAAGTATTTTTTGACTTCAAATAACCGACAAAGGGTTGATAAGCTGTAGAAAACGAATCACTTAATCAGTTGATTGGAAATGTTTGATTTGTATGATTAATGGGGAAGGGTTGGATTAAGTGCAGTGACATGGATGGAGATTATGTTATTTCCCTAGCAGACACGTACAGATATATGTGTAATAATTACAACAGTATTTTTTAAATTATTTCTCCACAAGTAAGGTGATAAAGCCACTAAGACATAAGGACAATAAAATGAAATCCACGATTGAGAAGAAAGCTTACATTTATCTCGAGCAATAATACTAGTGATTTGACGAGTGTGAAAGAATGGTGGAAAAGCGTACGAGAGCCTTGCCAACGGGAGAAACGCTGTCAAGAGCCACGAGGAATAGGAAGTTGTGGAGGGGCATCCACATCCTGAGGATTTAGGTCACTTTAAAAAAAAAAAAAATTATGTCTTTTTTTGTTTTTGTTTTTTTTCTCCCTTCCAGTCAAAATAATCATTATTAATTATATTGTCCCTCTGCCCGCCACACACAAGATTCTAATAAATTCCTTTTGTTACCATCCCTACTTTTAGAAATCCGTCTGAATTATGCTTTTTTTGGTACTTATGATGAGCTTCCTTCACCCACACTGTTTAGAAATAAGTAGCCACACCCAATGTATGCCTCTTTTCTGATATTATCGTTTAGAATTTCTTAACTGGTGAAGCAGGTGCGTTCTTGTCTCACCGGAAACACTGTTGACCATTTAAGAGGATATTTGGATAACATTTGGCTGGAAAGAATTTGGTCTGAAATGTTTTTTTTACCCAACTCATAAAAGAGATTAAATGTATTTTTTGTTTTCTTCAACGCTCTCTCCAACCAATAATGCATAACGCACATACATACATACATACATATATATATATATATATATATATATATATATATATATATATATATATATATATAAATATATATATATATATATATATATATATATATATATATATATATATATATATATACATGTATATATATATATATATATATATATATATATATATATATATAAATATATATATATTTATTTATATATATATATATATATTTGTATATATACAATTGTTACTTTCTCGTTACCGAATAACACAACACCCAAAGGTTTTATCAGAATGCAACACGGATGTAGCCTTTATGCCCTGAAAGGGACCCACATTCTGAGACACACACACAAATACACAAACATAGATAGATAGATAGATAGATAGATAGATAAGAACAGACTGAGACAGATAGAAACAAACTGAGATAGATAGATAGATAGATAGATAGATAGATAGATAGATAGATAGATAAGAACAGACTGAGATAGATAGATAGGAACAAACTGAGATAGATAGATAGATAGATAGATGGATAGATAGATAGATAGATAGATAGATAGGAATAAACTGAGATAAGAATATACTGATCTATATTTGATCCCAATTCATATATATATATATATATATATATATATATATATATATATATATATATATATTCTATTTCCTTCTTTTAATTTCCATTTGGTGTTTTAAATAAAGCAAGATAAACTTTGACTTAGCGGTTAATTTGGTAACTGATGACTGCACTCTGTTGTTGCGAACTCATGGTGACTGGATAATTACCCAAGGTTGTAGTCGGTCACAACTGGGACAATTTATCGTGAAATTAGGTCCCGTTGATACGGGCAATTATCTTTTTCCCTCTCTAATCGCCTTCAATCATTATTTATTCAGAGCTAAAGAACAGTGACCAATTATGAATAACTATTGGAATAGTATTTGGGCGCTAAAAGAAAAAGACCAAAGTATCAGACGAATCATGTGGGAAATGCGATGACAAAAATTTCTTTTTTTTTTTTTTTTTTTTCTTCCTCGGGTTAAATAATTTCAAATTCTGAGAGTAAATGACTCAAGCAGCCGACAGTTTATAACCACGATGAAAGGAATGGGAAGGAAACAGTTTAACGCGTCAATTTATTAGCCATGTTTTCTTATTCAACTTAAATCATAACACAAGATGCGACAGGAAAATGTCTGAAATTTGAGGGAAGCGATAATAATAGACATAAATAAATAATTAAAATTTTTAAAAATTAAATAGAAAATATATTAATAAAATTAATAACATCAATAATAATAATAATAATAATAATCCGAACCTGTGTGTGTTTGCTTCGTGACCATAATTATATATTTTTCTTGTTGTTGGTGGTGTTGCTCCTGCTGTTGTTTTTTTTGTTTTTTACAATGATGTTCCCCCTGTATAAAAGCCCAAGAGCCACTTGAGGTAGAGGGTTACAGAATGAGAGGCACCACCCCAAGCAAGGAGATAATGCAACCAAAACGCAAGGGGGCCACTGGAAGAGAAGATAAGGCTTTAGAAAGAACACTTCAAGCTTCTATTTGAGATTTGGTGACAACTGGTATTAAAAAGTAAAGAAGAAGAAGAAGAAGAAGAAGAAGAAGAAGAAGAAGAAGAAGAAGAAGAAGAAGAAGAAGAAGAAGAAGAAGAAGAAGAAGAAGAAGAAGAAGAAGAAGAAGAAGAAGAAGAAGAAGAAGAAGAAGAAGAAGAAGAAGAAGAAGAAGAAGAAGAAGAAGAAGAAGAAGAAGAAGAAGAAGAAGAAGAAGAAGAAGAAGAAGAAGAAGAAGAAGAAAAGTATCAACAACAACAACAGGCTTGCCTATCGTCTAGTTCACACTCCTCCCCAGTCTTTTGGACAGGAGTAGACGTTTATCCCTTGTTTCCTGTTTAGGATTGGGTTTCCGGTTACTTCTAAAGCCTTACCTTCTCTTTCAATTCTGGTGGCCCCCTTGCGTCTTCATGGTATTATCTCCTTGCTTGGGGTGGTGCCTCTCATTCTGTAACCCTCTACCTCAAGTGATTCTTGGGCCTTGAACAGGGTGAATAACATTGTAAAAAAAAAACAGCAGCGGCAACACCACCACCACCACCAATATTAATAATAATAATAATAATAATAATAATAATAATAACAATAATAATCATCTCCGGTTGAAACGTGGGGACAACTAGTACTACAAAAAGTAAGGACAAATAAATATCGAGAAATTGTCCAAATGCAAGAACCTGGAAATTGAGATTAACAGGACGTGTGGAAAAAAAGACTGAGACTGTACCAATAGTAATCGGAGCACTGCGGAGAATATGTGGGGAAGAGACCGGCTAACCCTAGCCTTGAACAGGTTAAGATTGTAGTGATCGGGAAAGCATCCTTCTGGGAGTCGGTTCCAGAAAGCAAGAGGTAAGAAGTACAGTTTATGAGAATATGTGGGGAAGAGACCGGTTAACCCTAGCCTTGAACAGGTTAAGATTGTAGTGATCAGGTAAGCAACCTCCTAGGAGTCGGTTCCAGAAAGCAAGTGGTAAGAAGTACAGTTTATGAGAATATGTGGGCAAGAAAACGGTTAACCCTAGACTTGAACAGGTTAAGATTGTAGTGATCAGGTAAGCATCCTCCTGGAAATAGGTTCGAGAAATCAAGAGGTAAAAAGTACAGTTTATGAGAATATGTGGGGAAGAGACCGGTTAAGCCTAGCCTTGAACAGGTGAAGATTGTAGTGATCGGGAAAGCATCAACCTGGGAGTCGGTTCCAGAAAGCAAGAGGTAAGAATTACAGTTCATCAGAAGATGTGGGGAAGAGACCGGTTAACCCTTGACTTGAAAAGGTTAAGATTGTAGTGATCGGGAAAGCATCAACAAGGGAGTCGGTTCCAGAAAGCAAGAGGTAAGAAGTACAGTATATGAGAATATGTGGGGAAGAGACAGGTTAAGCCTAGCCTTGAACAGGTTAAGATTGTAGTGATCGGGAAAGCATCCCCCTAGGAGTCGGTTCCAGAAAGCAAGAGGTAAGAAGTACAGTTTATGAGAATATGTGGGGAAGAGACCGGTTAACCCTAGACTTGAACAGGTTAAGATTGTAGTGATCGAGAAAGCATCCTCCTAGGAGTCGGTTCCAGAAAGCGAGAGGTAAGAAGTACTGTTTATGAGAATATGTGGGGAAGAGACCGGTTAACCCTAGCCTTGAACAGGTTAAGATTGTAGTGATCGGGAAAGCATCCTTCTGGGAGTCGGTTCCAGAAAGCAAGAGGTAAGAAGTACAGTTTACGAGAATATGTGGGGAAGAGACCGGTTAACCCTAGCCTTGAACAGGTTAAGATTGTAGTGATCAGGTAAGCAACCTCCTAGGAGTCGGTTCCAGAAAGCAAGAGGTAAGAAGTACAGTTTATGAGAATATGTGGGCAAGAAAACGGTTAACCCTAGACTTGAACAGGTTAAGATTTTAGTGATCGGGAAAGCATCCTCCTGGGAGTCAGTTCCACAAAGCAAGAGGTAAGAAGTACAGTTTATGAGAATATGTGGGGAAGATACCGGTTAACCCTAGACTTGAACAGGTTAAGATTGTAGTGATCGAGAAAGCATCCTCCTAGGAGTCGGTTCCAGAAAGCGAGAGGTAAGAAGTACTGTTTATGAGAATATGTGGGGAAGAGACCGGTTAACCCTAGCCTTGAACAGGTTAAGATTGTAGTGATCGGGAAAGCATCCTTCTGGGAGTCGGTTCCAGAAAGCAAGAGGTAAGAAGTACAGTTTACGAGAATATGTGGGGAAGAGACCGGTTAACCCTAGCCTTGAACAGGTTAAGATTGTAGTGATCAGGTAAGCAACCTCCTAGGAGTCGGTTCCAGAAAGCAAGAGGTAAGAAGTACAGTTTATGAGAATATGTGGGCAAGAAAACGGTTAACCCTAGACTTGAACAGGTTAAGATTTTAGTGATCGGGAAAGCATCCTCCTGGGAGTCAGTTCCACAAAGCAAGAGGTAAGAAGTACAGTTTATGAGAATATGTGGGGAAGATACCGGTTAACCCTAGACTTGAACAGGTTAAGATTGTAGTGATCGAGAAAGCATCCTCCTAGGAGTCGGTTCCAGAAAGCGAGAGGTAAGAAGTACTGTTTATGAGAATATGTGGGGAAGAGACCGGTTAACCCTAGCCTTGAACAGGTTAAGATTGTAGTGATCGGGAAAGCATCCTTCTGGGAGTCGGTTCCAGAAAGCAAGAGGTAAGAAGTACAGTTTACGAGAATATGTGGGGAAGAGACCGGTTAACCCTAGCCTTGAACAGGTTAAGATTGTAGTGATCAGGTAAGCAACCTCCTAGGAGTCGGTTCCAGAAAGCAAGAGGTAAGAAGTACAGTTTATGAGAATATGTGGGCAAGAAAACGGTTAACCCTAGACTTGAACAGGTTAAGATTGTAGTGATCAGGAAAGTATCCTCCTGGTAGTCGGTTACAGAAAGCAAGAGGTAAGAAGTACTGTTTATGAGAATATGTGGGGAAGATACCGGTTAACCCTAGACTTGAACAGGTTAAGATTGTAGTGATCGAGAAAGCATCCTCCTAGGAGTCGGTTCCAGAAAGCGAGAGGTAAGAAGTACTGTTTATGAGAATATGTGGGGAAGAGACCGGCTAACCCTAGCCTTGAACAGGTTAAGATTGTAGTGATCGGGAATGCATCCTTCTGGGAGTCGGTTCCAGAAAGCAAGAGGTAAGAAGTACAGTTTATGAGAATATGTGGGCAAGAAAACGGTTAACCCTAGACTTGAACAGGTTAAGATTGTAGTGATCAGGAAAGCATCCTCCTGGGGTCGGTTCCAGAAAGCAAGAGATAAGCTGTACAGTTTATGAGAATATGTGGGGAAGATAACGGTTAACCCTAGACTTGAACAGGTTAAGATGGTAGTGATCGGGAAAGCATCCTCCTGGGGGTCGGTTCCAGAAAGCAAGAGGTAAGAAGTACAGTTTATGAGAATATGTGGGAAAGATAACGGTTAACCCTGGACTTGAAAAGGTTAACATTGTAGTGATCGGGAAAGCATCAACCTGGGAGTCGGTTCCAGAAACAAGAGGTAAGAAGTACAGTTTATGAGAATATGTGGGGAAGATAACGGCTAACCCTAGACTTGCACAGGTTAAGATTGTAGTGATCGGGAAAGCATCAGCGTGGGAGTCGGTTCCATAAAGCAAGAGCTAAGAAGTACAGTTCATCAGAATATGTGTGGAAGATACCGGTTAAGCCGAGGCATGAACAGGTTAAGATTGTAGTGATCGGGAAAGCATCCTCCTGGTAGTCGGTTCCAGAAAGCGAGAGGTAAGAAGTACTGTTTATGAGAATATGTGGGGAAGAGACCGGTTAACCCTAGCCTTGAACAGGTTAAGATTGTAGTGATCGGGAAAGCATCCTTCTGGGAGTCGGTTCCAGAAAGCAAGAGGTAAGAAGTACAGTTTACGAGAATATGTGGGGAAGAGACCGGTTAACCCTAGCCTTGAACAGGTTAAGATTGTAGTGATCGAGAAAGCATCCTCCTAGGAGTCGGTTCCAGAAAGCAAGAGGTAAGAAGTACTGTTTATGAGAATATGTGGGGAAGAGACCGGTTAACCCTAGCCTTGAACAGGTTAAGATTGTAGTGATCGGGAAAGCATCAGCGTGGGAGTCGGTTCCAGAAAGCAAGAGGTAAGAAGTACAGTTTATGAGAATATGTGGGGAAGAGACCGGTTAACCCTAGCCTTGAACAGGTTAAGATTGTAGTGATCAGGTAAGCAACCTCCTAGGAGTCGGTTCCAGAAAGCAAGTGGTAAGAAGTACAGTTTATGAGAATATGTGGGCAAGAAAACGGTTAACCCTAGACTTGAACAGGTTAAGATTGTAGTGATCAGGAAAGCATCCTCCTGGGGTCGGTTCCAGAAAGCAAGAGATAAGCTGTACAGTTTATGAGAATATGTGGGGAAGATAACGGTTAACCCTAGACTTGAACAGGTTAAGATTGTAGTGATCGGGAAAGCAACCTCCTGGGGGTCGGTTCCAGAAAGCAAGAGGTAAGCAGTACAGTTTATGAGAATATGTGGGAAAAATAACGGTTAACCCTGGACTTGAAAAGGTTAACATTGTAGTGATCGGGAAAGCATCAACCTGGGAGTCGGTTCCAGAAAGCAAGAGCTAAGAAGTACAGTTTATGAGAATATGTGGGAAAGATAACGGTTAAGCCTAGCCTTGAACAGGTTAAGATTGTAGTGATCGGGAAAGCATCAACCTGGGAGTCGGTTCCAGAAAGCAAGAGGTAAGAAGTACAGTTCAACAGAATATGTGAGGAAGATATCTGTTAACCCTAGACTTGAAATGGTTAACATTGTAGTGATCGGGAAAGCATCCATCTGGGAGTCGGTTCCAGGAAGCAAGAGGTAAGAATTACTGTTTATGAGAATATGTGGGAAAGATAACGGTTAAGCTTAGCCTTGAACAGGTTAAGATTGTAGTGATCGGGAAAGCATCCCCCTTGGAGTCGATTCCAGAAAGCAAGAGCTAAGAAGTACAGTTTATGAGAATATGTGGGGAAGAGACCGGTTAACCCTAGACTTGAACAGGTTTAGATTGTAGTGATCGGGAAAGCATCCTCCTGGGAGTCGGTTCCACAAAGCAAGAGGTAAGAAGTACAGTTTATGAGAATATGAGGAGAAGTTACCGGTTAACCCTTGACTTGAACAGGTTAAGATTGTAGTGATCAGGAAAGCATCCTCCTGGGAGTCGGTTCCAGAAAGGAAGAGGTAAGCTGTACAGTTTATGAGAATATGTGGGGAAGAGACCGGTTCACCCTAGCCTTGAACAGGTTTAGATTGTAGTGATCGGGAAAGCATCCTCCTGGGAGTCAGTTCCACAAAGTAAGAGGTAAGAAGCAGAGTTTATGAGGATATGTGGGGAAGATAACGGTTAACCCTAGGCTTGAACAGGTTAATATTGTAGTGATCGGGGAAGCACCCTCTTGGGAGACAGTTCCACAAAGTAAGAGGTAAGAAGCAGAGTTTATGAGAATATGTGGGGAAGATAACGGTTAACCCTAGACTTGAACAGGTTAAGATTGTAGTGATCGGGAAAGCATCCTCCTGGGAGTCGGTTCCAGAAAGCAAGAGGTAAGAAGTACAGTTTATGAGAATATGTGCGGAAGAGACCGGTTAAGCCTAGCCTTGAACAGGTTAAGATTGTAGTGATGGGGAAAGCATCCACATGGGAGCCGGTTCCAGAAAGCAAGAGGTAAGAAGTACAGTTTATGAGAATATGTGGGGAAGATACCGGTTAACCCTAGACTTGAACAGGTTAAGATTGTAGTGATCAGGAAAGCATCCTCCTGGGAGTCGGTTCCAGAAAGCAAGAGGTAAGCTGTACAGTTTATGAGAATATGTGGGGAAGATAACGGTTAACCCTAGACTTGAACAGGTTAAGATTGTAGTGATCGGGATAGCATCCTCCTGGTAGTCGGTTGCAGAAAGGAAGAGGTTAGAAGCACAGTTTATGACAATATGTGAGGAATATAACTGTTAACCCTAGACTTGAACAGGTTAAGATTGTAGTGATCGGGAAAGCATCCTCCTGGGAGTCAGTTCCACAAAGTAAGAGGTAAGAAGCACAGTTTATGAGGATATGTGGGGAAGATAACGGTTAACCCTCGACGTGAACAGGTTAAGATTGTAGTGATCGGGGAAGCACCCTCTTGGGAGACAGTTCCACAAAGTAAGAGGTAAGAAGCAGAGTTTATGAGAATATGTGGGGAAGATAACGGTTAACCCGAGACTTGAACAGGTTAAGATTGTAGTGATCGGGAAAGCATCCTCCTGGGAGTCGGTTGCAGAAAGGAAGAGGTAAGAAGCACAGTTTATGACGATATGTGAGGAAGATAACGGTTAACTCTAGATTTGAAAAGGTTAAGATTGTAGGGATCGGGAAAGCATACCCATGGGAATCGGTTCCACAAAGTAAGAGGTAAGAAGCACAGTTTATGAGG
Source organism: Acanthosepion esculentum (assembly GCA_964036315.1). NCBI lineage: Eukaryota > Metazoa > Mollusca > Cephalopoda > Sepiida > Sepiidae > Acanthosepion > Acanthosepion esculentum. The sequence goes on along the minus strand of OZ038507.1, from coordinate 36,215,602 downwards.
ATATGTGTGGAAGATAACTGTCATCTCTAGACTTGAACAGGTTAAAATTGTAATGATTGTGGAAGCATACTCTTGGGAATCGGTTCCAGTAAGTAGTGGTTCGATCGATGGAAGTGGAACTTTTATCTTACCAATGGTATACGTACGGAATGCGAGTTTGTTCGTTACAATGTGCTTGACATTGTGGATCTTCCACAAGCGTAGAATTAACGAAGATATATTAAACGGAATAATAATAGAAGATGTGTCAGTCTGGTTTGGCGTGGACTACTATCGGCTCGACTCGATTCGTCTCTCTCTCTCTCTCTCTCTTGAGAGGCGTAGTGTACATAGTGTTAGGAAGAGTTCATTCTGTAGTTATAGTTAAGGACCCATAACAATTAATGATTCATATATTGACTACTTCGAAATTATAATTCGAAATATCTCCTGAATGATGCAATTGTAGAAGCGGACGTAACAGCGACAAGACAATAACAGAATAAAGCTTTGATTCTCAGAAACTGAAGTCACACTTGAAGGGTAACCGCGATTTCATCGTGAATTCCGGAACTATATGTCTCTCCTTGAAATATTTGATTTCCACACAAGTGGACGAGTACTTTCCCCATTCCTCTCTCCCACTCGTCTTTCAGAGTGTGTATGCCTTTTTAAGCACGTGAGTGCGTGTGTGTTTACTTCGTAGGCTTTTGTCCCTTCGCTTGACGATCTTCCCAACCTTGGCTAAGCTGCGATTTTCGCCGGACTTCGGATTCCAGTGAAAGTGTAGGATCATTTCTGACTCTTTTTTTAAAAAATTTGTTATACCACCCAATAAAAGTCCTGAAAGCCACTCAAGGCAGGGGACTATTGAATGAGGTTATTGTGAGTGCGCAAATGGATGAAGTAAGAAATACACACACACACACACACACACACACACACATATATATATATATATTAATAATAATAAATAACACTTAATTTTTAATAATATTTTTAATATATATATATATATATATATATATATATATATATATATATATGTATATATACACATAATTTCCAAGAGGATAGAATCCAGGTAGAACTCAATGTCCAGGACACAGTAAGAATATAATATAAAAGGCTCAAACGCTAATATTCTATAGGTATAATTTATTACATTGGAATCATAATCACGATCCAATTCATCAGACCTACAAATTCAAAAAGTTTTTTGAATTTGTAGGTCTGATGAATTGAATGGTGATTACGATTCCACTTTATATATATATATATATATATATATATATATATATATATATATATATATATATATATATACAGTGTAACCCGGATATAAGAGAAACCCACATATAAGAGAGATTTTCTCTGGTCCCAAATTAGAGCCTGTGTTAATAAAACAAAATAGAGCACACCCGGATATAAGAGAAACCTGGATATAAGAGACTTCTTCTCCGGTCCCGACAACTCTCTTATATCCGGGTTACACTGTATATATATATATATATATATATATATATATATATATATATATATATATGTATATATATATATATCATAGCAGGGACAAAAAAGCGATAGGTACACAGGCGTATTTGAAAATTTAATATATTTTCTCATGTTTCTATATGGTTTACAAACCTAATATTATAAAATAAATATCATTATTATTATTACTATTATTATTATTATTATTATTATTACCGTTGTCTTTTATGTCTCGATTTTCGTTCATCAGCTTAATACTGGGTGGGATGAATAAATTATCGTCTAAATGACGCCATAACGAAAATAACACTCATTTTAACAGATATGCGGGGTGCGATGGATAAATTATCGCCTAAATGACGCAAACATATATCTCGAAATGCGAAAGAATGAATGCATTCAATAAAATCGACATTGGCTTCAGATACGGCCTTCGGCAACCCCTACGGATATTCTGGACGGTCTCCTTGTTTGATTTAGTGAATGATGACATAATCCTTACCTTCAGTTCATCTTCGGCATAACAAGGAGTTTTGTTCGTCTCTCGCTCAACTGCGCCGCATACATATTATTCAAGGGGTTTGCAGTCTGGTGAGTTACGGGGCCAGATGTAAGGGATGATGTGGTCGCAGAAATTATCTGACAGCCATGACTGGTTTCTACTGTTTGTGTGGCTATAGAACAAGCTTTTGTGGAGAAAAAATTAACAGTCTCAATAATCCACTTAGATACTTTTTTTATGCTTTTTACAGACTGTATCTATCACGTATAGCTACAATGCTATACGCTTTTTAAATTACACACGGACTTTATGGACACCCTATATATATATATATATATATATATATATATATATATATATATATATATATATATATATATATATGTCTGTGTGTTAGTGTATGTAGGCATATATATATATATATATATATATATATATATATACACACACATAGATTCACACACAGACATATATATATATATATATATATATATATATATATATATATATATATATATATATATATATATATATATATATATATCCGACCGCCACAGTTATTTATTGTCTCGCAAAATATTAAATATACATTTCTTTCTGTTTTTATTTTTTCTTATTGGTATACATATTTTTCTTATTGGTGTAAATATTTTCCAAAGTCTTTTTCGATTAAATCCATATATAATAGCCCAATTCTGGTACTTACGATGGCATTACCTCCTGACCCTTGACAATCCCATTCTTCCTCGTTTTCGATTTATTTCTATTGTAAAATAATTATCTGTACTATTGCAGTTATATTATATTATTTATATACATATTGTATACATTTACCCCATATATATATGTAGTTTTCATTGAACACTGACATCAATAAAATTTTGTATATTTTATGTGCCAACATACTAAATATATTTCATAGGACAATTAAGTATATAAGCAATCGTACTGATAATTATTTTACAATAGAAAAACATCGAAAATAAGGAGGAAAGGGCTTATCAAGGGTCAGGAACTAATGCTAGCATAACTAACAGAATAGGGCTATTATATACGCAATTATCCGAAAAAAAAGATAGCGGGAAATATTTACATCGATAAGAAAAATAATATTTACATCAATATGAAGAAAAAAAAATCTATATTTGGCTAGACGATATCTAGCTGTGTTGGGAATATTTATTATAGTAATATGCCCTCACCCCATTCTCACCAACCTGATTTACCTTAATCTAATGTAAACTCTATCTTTAAGGTGTTCATTACGGGGCGAGAGTGCCCGAGAACAGATACCATTTTTTTTTCTCAAAGACAGTAATAACATTCGGAAGCAATAAACGGAGCAAATATAGTTTTCAATAAAAAATAAGATCGATGTAAGAATTCTTTGCATGGTTATTAATATCCATTCCGGTAAATAAACACATTAGCTGACTCAATTGCCTTTCATATCTATCCAGGCTCGTCTATACTAAGAGTTGGAACTTCAGACTTGTTATCAAGGTAATCTTGCATCTCATTGCTGGTGGGGAAAGGTTTGTTTTTTTTTTGTTTTTTTTTAAAAAACATTGTTACTAGACTGAACATTAGCTCAGTCTTTCATCGACTGGACAGATGATCACCAAACGGGAATCGAAACACAGGTTTCGATTCTCGTCGGTGTGGGCAAAAAAAAAAAAAACTGGAAAAGAGGTGGTGTACTTTCACAAAATAACGAAAGGTGAAACAACACCATGCCGAGAAACGAAATCACTGAACCCGTAAGTATTCCATATACAAGGCAAGGAAAAGCACCCCTTGTGAATGATGCAGGAATGTTCTTGTCGTTCTTAGTATTATGGAGATGTTCAATGCGTGCCCTTTTAAAAGTCTTTGTGCTTTTTATGCACATAAAGTTGGTTTTCTCTGTCGCACCAGAAGGTTTTTCTCGGCTGAATTTGTTGTAGCCTTGTTAGGGCTAGAAATAAAGACACAAAGAGAGGAATTTGAGTTAAACAAATATATTAACAGATACAGTAATGCAAACATATACAATCGAGAGTGTTACAGCAAGAATGTTCGGTCCGACTGCCAGAGCTGACTGCTGGAAACTTCCCTCTCCAAAAGGCAGTACTTGCTCCTGTTTATAGGTGGAAGTGTCCATGCGTTCGTGGGTAAATTGCAATAACAGAATTCATCCTTCACATCTACAAATCTACCATTCGTCCATGCACTGAATACTGTTGCCATATATGGTCTGATGCCCCCGCTGTTCATCTCGAGGTTCTCGACAAAATCCAAAGACGGATATGCCATGTGTTCGGTCCTGACTTGGGATCACGACTACAGTCACTTTCCCACAGACGTGATGTGGCATGCCGCTGTCTTTTCTACAGATATTTTCATGGCAACCGCCCTGACTAGCTATTTTCACTGTTAAATCAACTGCATTAATTTAAGCGTGCCACTAGATTGGCATCTTGGTCCCACCCTTTTACTGTCGAAACAGTTAAATGTAACCGCCTCTTCTGCTCCAACAGCTTCTTCTCTCGCACTTCCCGACAGTGGAACTCCCTTCCTCTTACTTGCTTCCCTGATAACTATAATCGTCAAAAATTTAAACGTAAGGTTTTTGTTCGAAAGTTCAACAAATATCACCTGAAGAAGGCCGAAGCGCACAACGGCGGAAATGTCGTGAATGTGACCGTAAGGATGAGGACAACATTCCGAACAAAATAAATAGACTCTACGTCTGTTGGTTAAAAAATGGCCAGGAAATTATATTGTTTTTAACTCTGGGAAGAACTATGAACATCCTGGTCTCTTTTCGGACAATTGAGCACTTTCGTTTTGTTGGTGGTGGTGGCGACGCAACATAACGTTTCACTCGATCTCTTGAACAACCCTATTCAATTAAGACAGTTGTAGAATCACTCGCCCGTAACGTTAAGCTTCGGCTGGAATGACGAACCTTAACAACCTACATTGGGTTATTTAATGTCAAAATCAGATTAATATATATATATATATATATATATATATATATATATATATATATATATATATATATATATATTTACTAATTTAAAAATATGGTCCTATCATTACACAGGAATTACCATGTTTCAAAAACAGAAACTAAAAACTTCCAATTTAATTATAGAATTAAATCAAGCGATTTTAATTTAATTCTATAATTAAATTTGAAGTTTTAGTTTCTGTTTTTGAAACATCATAATTCTTGTGTAGCGATGGGACCATATTTTAAAATTAGTAAATTCATAATTTTTAAGCTCTGCAGGATTTTATCGAGCACCGTTTTTTAAAAATCTTACTGTTCTTACTGTTCTTTCTCATTATTTTAATATATATATATATATATAATGTAGAATGGAGATCATCGAGTTTTAGTGTACTCAGCAGTTTTCAATCAGCTTGTCTGAATCGTCTTCAAGAAACGAGAGCAGGATCTAAAAGGTCAGCCACTCTAACAGTGGTCTCATCCCACAATCCTTACTCTTGCTCCATATACGTCATACTTTGTAAATCACTAGCGAGTCTTAAGTGCCACTTAAGATTATCGCACAAAATTTCATAACTGAATCAATTAATTTGTCAGATCGTCATAGGTCGAAACCGACGGGAGGGTTCATTATATATATATATATATATATATATATATATATATATATATATGGGATAACGATATATAAATTTTTATATATCAAAAACATTTTTGGAGAAAAATATATATAACAAAATGGAAAATTTTTCGTGCATTTTTTCATCGTATGACTTCTTATTTATCCTGACAACGTTTCGCCGTTCTTGGATATTTAATAACAGAAGTAATGGAAAGCCAAACAAAAAGAAACGCTAAAGAAACACTCACACACACACACACGCGCACGCGCGCGCACACACACACACACACACACACACACACACACACACACACATACATATATATATATATATATATATATATATATATATATATAGGTAGGTAGTAATCCGTTGGTATAATCCAAGTGGGTCCTATTAACACAATATAGAATTTGAAATATTAAATATTAAATGCTAAAACTGGCTCACAAAGACCGCTCAATGTTTATTTTCATTAAACAAATCAAAACTTTTCTTACAATTCGAATTAAGATACCAGAGACCCCTTCTACCAACTGACACCATAAACAGTTTGAAAAATCCTGCGAATTTAAAATTTCAAATTATATATATATATATATATATATATATATATATATATATATAGCAAATTTATATAAAAAGGACCAACAACATCTATTTATAGTAAAGTTACCAACAATACCAATTTACAATAAAATGACCAGTAAAACCTATTTATAGTAAAATGACCAGCAATGAATTTTATGTGTAGTTGAAGGCAAAATATGTTTAGTTGAAGCCATAAAATTGTGTTCAAAATATTTAGATTTCGGTATTAAATAACCCATGGACGTTGATATGCCGCTAAACCAAATCAACCAACCAACCTTGGGCAGTTTTCGGATCAAAGGTCACAGCAAACAATGTAGATGGTTGTTCAGGGTAGCCATATTGCGTTGGGCGATGAAGGAGGCAAATCTATCCAGTTCTCCGGGGAGAGCCGTCAAATCGTGTTAGAAATAATATGGTCAGTAGAATGAAGACCATGTTGAATGCTTCTGGAAGTAATGTCTTCCTAACAAGGCTTGCCTGATTAAATTAGGCTATGTCTTGTTTGTTTTTTTTTTTTTCAACGATAGTCTGATGGCGCAATGAGAGAAGCGGCCATATTGGACCCGTGGATTTAACGACTATTGATTTCTTTTTTCAGCTTTTCGATTTGTCTTTTGCCGAAACGTTATTTGTTCATTTTTCCCTTGAGTGATCAAAGAGTTAATGGCAATAAAAATGAAAAAAAATAAAAAATAGATAAATGAATAAAGTTAATCAAGCAACTCACTCAGTAGGTACAAAACAAACCCAGCAACAGGACGAGAAATTAAAACGGCAGAATTGGCAATGATGGACTTAGTGGTTAAGAGCACGATCAAATGCTGTCTGCGAGTCTAGTTCAAAATCCAGCCAGAAGAATTTGTGCTTAATCCCCCTTGGTGAAAGTACGGACCCGTCTCTTCTTCCCACCACTCAGAGTGGCTATGGATTAAATCGTAAGGTAGACTGGTCAATACAGATTTGATTGACAACCGTTCTAGGAGAATGGAAACTCTGAATTCAAAAAGAAAAAAAAGAACTTCAATATTTGTCTCAAGAACAATTACGGCAGTGCATAGTTGTGAAATATTAAAGAAGCTGTGAAAGTCCATGATGTTCTACGGAAGGATATGGTTATGAAAAAAAAGGCGCCATAAAAACAGACGACTTTGCATTTTTTTAGAATCAAGAATTTAGCATTCTCTCCAATTTTTAATTAAATTATTATTATTATTATTATTATTATTATTATTATTATTATTATTATTATTATTTCCTTTAATTCCTGGTGCGTACACGTTTCTTTTCAGGTCCGCTCAGAGACCTAATGTTAGAAATGGCATGATGGCATATTCCACTGACCAATTAAAAAAGGAAAAAAAATACACATATTTTACATAGATAAAGCCCTTCGTAAGGTGTGGGCTGTACTCGTGAGAACAATTTTTGTATTTCTTTAAGGCATGGGCTTCCAGGAATCCCTTCAATGAGTCTACTGGAATTTTTTCCAACCAATCCGAGCGCTCCAACTACAACTGGAATTGTTGCTGTTCCCATGTGCCACATTTTTGAGATTTCGATTTCAAAGTCCTTGTATTTTGATAGCTTTTTAAAGATCTTCAAAGATACATTGCAGTCCGCAGGAACAGCTATATCAATAAGGAAGAACTTTTTAATAACAATGTCCTTACGGTTAGCTTTGATTCTTCTGTCTGTGTGTATTGTGTAGCCCATAAAATTGTAACGGGTTCTATCTCCGTAACCGGGTCCGGGTGGTGTTCATACCAATTTCTTTCAATTTCCTTTCCGTAAAATTTGCAGATTTTCCAGTGAAGATACTGGCTTACTCTGTCATGCCGTGTTTTATATTCAGTAGGTGCCAATAACGTGCAGCCTGATACAAGATGATCAATTGTTTCTGGATATTTTTCACAGAATCTGCATTTTGGGCTAACACAATTTTTATTATAATTATTATTATCATTATTATTATTGAAGGAGAAGGCAACAAACAGACACGAAATAGAGAGACACCAACAAAACGATGTTGGGGTAGAAATATACGAATCCCAATGTACCCATTATGACACCTAAATTGACAAAGGTATACGAGGCATATGTCCAGTCAAATGTGCATAATATAGTGACAGGTTATTATTCTAATTTGAACTCAGCAAATATTTTTAAATTGTAAGAAGTTTTTGGAGATAATAATGATTTTTTTAAAAATTTTCTGATACAATTTCTACTAATTTACCCATAGCTGGAGGGGAAGTGGATTCATACTGTTACCAATGGTATATGTGCATAAATGAATAAAACGAACTCGACTTGAACTGAAACTCAGCTCTACGATTCTCAATTCTGCACATCCAAGATTACAAGACCTAGTATACCCAAGAGGTCACTCATTTAGTTACTGTGTTGCTTAACTTCTGTGATCTTTCGGACTATATAAAACTATAGGACCCAGTCTGTCCTGCTATTCAACCCATAGCTGTGAGGAGAAGAGGTGGATACATGCATTTCAAAAGAGTGTGTGTGCGTAAGTGAATATAACAAACTAGTCAGTATGTGATACACACTTAGATTTTTTCCCGCAGTAGGTTACCATTTCTTTCTGTGGTAGACCAGTTGCCATACAAGGCTACAGAACCTGGTCTGTTCTGTTATTTAACTATAGCTGGGGGATGGAGAAGAAGAGGATTCATACCTTTTACCAATGGTATTAGCATGTAAGTGAATGTAATGGATTCGACTGGAATTTGAACTCGGCTCTCCGATTCCTCAATCCGAGCCGCTATCCATTACTCCACCGTGCCTCCCGAACGAACCAGGCTGCAATTCCGAGGCGTTATCCACTACACGACACACACGTCCAAGCTTACAGCACCTGCTATTCCCAAGAGGTCATCCATCTTCGATGATCGTACGAGAACCGGTGTTTCAACGTTTGATTTTAAATAAGTTCACATGTGAAATATCAGGAAACACAGAACAAAATATGATGGAACATGTTATTTAAAAGTTACCAAGAGTCTACAATGGCAAGGAAGCGTTTCAGTGCGGATTGCCTGTTCAAATGTAATTGTTTTTTGCCGTCCAAATGCCTGAAGTAACTTCCTTTCATTAATACATCTCCGCCGGAAATGAAAAACAAGTAAAGGATTTAGAGAGAAAAAAAATCCCTTGAAATCCAATCTAACTTAGTTTTAGACGCAGAAAAAAAAAAAAGAAAAAGAAAAAAGATATTTGCATTGTCACTTTCCAAGGAGTGTGTGTTCTGCTAAAACATCTCCGGAGGCAGGTAAGTAAATAGATAGGTAATTAGGTAGGTAAGTGAATAGGTAGGCAAGTGATGCGCTTAGCAAATAAAGTAAAAGTTCAAAAATGTAATTTGAAAAGATCGAATGTGAGGAAAACAACTTTTGCTTGTTCGGTTTTTTTTTTCTTTCATTTGTCAATTAAATTCACTTATCTTTTTTTTTTTGTTGTTGTTGTTTGTAACACTGAATGTCAAACACTTCTTTCTTGATATTGAGGCTCTTTACCGCAACATTTGAAATTAATGTCGGATACGTACAGAAATATAAACATTAACACGTTTTTTTTTTTCATTTCAATTATCGTATCTATTCAAAGTCGTTGTTTAAAAAGTCAATCCGATATAATCAATAAACGTCTATTTCAAAACTGGTGATCAATTTAACAAAATATTTTACTGGGTGCGATGGATAAATCTTCGTCTAAATGACGCAAAAATGAAAATAACACTGACATCTCATTTTAACGGATATATTTACCAAAATTAGACAAAAATGTCTTGAAATACTAAAGAGTAAATTTATTCAATAAAATCGCCATTAGCTTTAATCATGGCTTCCACGTGACTTCGAGATCTCCTGCAAATCTACTTTACGATCTCCTTGTTTAAGTCGTTGAAATCTGCCATAATCCTTGCCTTCAGTTCATCTTTGCTGTCACAAGGAGTTTTATTGGTCTTTCGCTCAATTGTTCTCCACACATAATAATCAAGAGGGTTGCAGTCTGGGGAGGTAGGTGATCAGATATAAGGGGTGGTGTGGTCGCAGAAATTGTCTGACAGCCATGAGTCCTGTTGTCAGACATAGAGTTTTCCAGCAGCCACCCTCTTGACCCAGCGCAGCACTACCTCCTCAAGGCACTTGATATAGTCCTCCGTGTTAAGTCTTAATGAAGATGAATGGAGGCATAAAATCGCCATCACTAGTGATCACTATAATGTTGACTTTATATTTGTTTTTCATCACTCTCTGTACATCTTTTGGAGACACAACAAGTCCTCAGATTGACACCCAAATATTCTGAAATGATCGTATTGGAGTTTCCGTCTCGAATTCCAAGCAATACAACATGCCATTTTCAAATTCCTGGTGGAGTGAACTGCGTCATGGTGCTCTTTTTTACACAGACGGTGTCCAACTGACCGTACTATACTGTGTAGTCGACAAAATTAAAAAAACAAGCAAGGCGCATGCGCGAAATTAAAAATATAAAATGGCGACAATTTACCCATTGCTTTTGTAGAATCGATTTGATGATGCGCAGTCGTTGTTTGGACCAGGAGGCCAATAACAATGGCGCCCATAAATCAACTGGTTTAAAGATGGACATAAATTTCTTTGTTCGGGAGTGAAAACAATCGGAAATTTCTTGAAAAAAATAAAAAATTAAATTAAATTAAAGAAAAAGAAAAATATAATAAAATAAAGAATGAAATAACAAAATGAAGAAATAAATAAAATCGGAGATTTCTTCAAAAAATAAGAATAAAACAAAAAAAAATGGAGAAACATCGAAAATTTCTTCAAAAACTAAAAAATTAAAATTAAAATTTAAAAAAATCAGAATAAAATAAATGAAATAAGGAAATGAAGAAATGAAAAAAATTCGGAAATTTCTTCAAAAAATAAAACATTAAAATTAAAAAAAAAAAAAAATAAAGAATAAAATAACAAAATGAAGAAATAAAAAAAACATCGGAAATTTCTTCAAAAACTAAAAACTAAGAATTAAAATTAAAATAAAATCAGAATAAAATAAATGAAATAAGAAAATGAAGAAATGAAAAATTTGGAAATTTCTTCAAAAAATAAAAAATTAAAAGAAAAAGAAAAATATAAAAAATAAAGAATAAAATAACAAAATGAAGAAATAAAAAAACCATCGAAAATTTCTTCAAAAACTAAAAAATCAAAATTAAAATAAAATTAGAATAAAATAAATAAGAAAATGAAGAAATTAAAAAATCGGGAATTTTTAAAAAAAATAAAAATAAAAATAAAATCAGAATAAAATAAATGAAATAAGAAAATGAAGAAATGAAAAAAAATTTGAAATTTCTTCAAAAAATAAGTTAATAGAAAAACAAAAGAAAATAAAACGAAATAAAAAGTGAATAAAAGTAAATTAATCAGAAATTTAAAAAAAAAATAAAATTATAATAAAATAAAAAGGAAACAAGAAAATAAAATGAAGAAATACAAAACAAATTCAGTGGTTGACATAACGCTAAAGCGGTTAATTTCCTATAATTTCCATTCTGTAGACATTTTTCCGTTTATAATCCGTCATACGTAATCTGCTAAAGACTCTCCTGATACTTGGGTAATTGTAATTAGAAGAAGAAAGAAAGAAATAAGAAAAGCACAAAGAGAAATAAGTTATGAAATCGAGGGCCAAGCGCTAATCCTGGTCAATCTGCAAAGTCACGAAACCATATTACCTGACTGGGCAGAAGGCAAATGTATTTTTTCTAATCAAGGAAAGACTCAAGTCCTAAGACAGTGCAAGTAAAGTATCAATCGCTTTAGTCACGGAATCATAAGACGCGATAAAAAAGGTTTCGATGAATCTCTTGAGTCACGAAAGAAAACGTATCCAGTATAGAACAGCAACGACGACTGATTGGACAGTCTTGCCCGTTAGTTACAGAATGTCAGTACATAAAGTGTAAAAGCAACAGGTTACTTGAGTGAAGGATTCTTTTCTAATTTTATTCACAGCAGGTTTCTTTTTCATGGCCTGATTCGAATTTCACTCTTCATCCAGTATAGGTAATCGCCTGTGCGATTAACTCGACACTTCATCTTTAACCAATATGGAGCTAGCGACTGTGGGATTCGAACTTCATTCTAGGACTTCATCTGTCAACGACAGTTTGGTTCGAATTTTACTATAGGGCTGCATACAATATACAGCCAGCGAATCGGTTTTGAACTCTGCACTGGGTCCTCATTAAAGATATGGTCATCGACTGCATAATTAGAAATTCACTATCGGGCAACATCCAGTATAGGGTCTTGGGATTAGTGATTCGAACACCGATCTTGTTTTTCATCCATATATAATCATTCTTCATCTATATAATTCGTTCTTCACTCTGGGTCTTTATTCAGTACAGGGTCATCCACTACGTGATTTGTACTTTACGTATTTATCCAATATAGGGTCATCGATTATATGATTCGTACTTCACGTTTTTTCCAATATAGGGTCATCGACTATGTGATCCATACTTTACATCTTTAACCAATATAGGGCCATCGACTATAAGATTCGTACTTTACGTCTTTATCCATTATAGGGTCATCGACGATGTAATTCATACTTTACGTCTTTATCCAATAAAGAACGAATCATATAGTCGATGATCCTATAATGGATAAAGACGTAAAGTAGGGATCATATAGTCGATGAACCTATAATGAATAAAGACGTAAAGTATAAATCCTATAGCCGATGGCCCTATAATGGATAAAGACGTAAAGTAGGGATCATATAGTCGATGACGCTATATTGGATAAAGATGTAAAGTATGAATCCTATAGTCGATGACCCTATAATGGATAAAGACGTAAAATACGAATCTTATAGTCGATGACCCTATATTGGTTAAAGACGTAAAGTATGGATCACATAGTCGATGACTCTATATTGGATAAAAACGTAAAATACGAATCATATAATCGATGGCCCTATATTGGATAAAGACCCAGAGTGAAGAACGAATTATATAGATGAAGAATGACTATATATGGATGAAGAACAGGATCGGTGTTCGAATCACTAATCCCAAGACCCTATATTGGATATTGCCCGATAGCGAATTTCCAATTATGCACTCGATGACCATGTCTTTAATCTTTACGTCATTATCCAATATAGGGTCATCAACTACGTGATTCGTACCCTACTCTGTATCTTTTTGCAATCAAGTGTCATTGACGCTGTGATTCGTACTTCACTCTACGTCTTTATCCAGTAATGGGTCATCGACTAGGTCATCCGTTCTTCGCTGTGGGTCATGCAATCTTTTCGGTATAGACAAACTTTTTAACGAGTTCTATCATGTCGATGATTTCCTATGTTCAAATTTCATTAAAAAGCGATTTTGAAATATGTTGTTTCATATAATCAAATATCTGCCGATGACCTCCGTCAAAACAGCCTCGCCCATCCTGCACGCCCGTTAACTGGATGGCCTACTCAGAGTAAAAGATTTTTCTCTCTATACCGCCAATCAGTTTCTCTCCCTCTTCCTCTCTTTCTCTCTCTCTCACTGTCAATCACATGATCATAATATTTACCACTCTTCAAATAAATGCAGGTTCCTGTTGGCTTGATAATCCCTTGACCGAAATGGATTTGGTGTCTGTTTTGGAGGGTTTTCTTTTCGTTCCCACCTTTACTCCAAATCAGTCAGAGGCAAACTACAATGATTAACTACAGTCTTTCTTGAATTTGGTAACCTTTCATTGACGGTAAAGTTTTCGTTATTTTAAAGCATTGGCAATTTTAACTAAGTATTGTTTGTTTTGTTTGTTTAACGGCATATCAACTCCTTATGGATTATTTAATACCAAAATTTAATTTTCTTGCAACTACGAGGGTCATTCAATAAAGAAGGTGAATTTTTCGGTACAATGACTTCTAATACAGATAGAAGCTTACTCTTTTTTATTTTTTTTTTGTTTGTTTTACTTCTTTTTCACATGGATTTAATTTCTTTTGCAGATTAAAAAAAAACTTTGAGAGTTTTGGCGATTAACAAAGATGGCCAACCAAGAAGCATGCTCCAGGATTGAACAGCAGTCACTTATCAAGTTTTTGGTTGCTGAAGGGTGCAAAAAAGGTTGAAATTCATAGGAGAATGTCAACTGTATATGGTGCCACATGTTTCAGCCAAAAAATGTCTACAAGTGGGTTAAATTGTTTAAAGAAGGACGGAGCAGTGTTGAGGATGAAGACAGGCCTGGGAGGCCTACAGAAGTTATCATGACAACGCAAGGCCTCACACAGCAGCCCAAACGGCGCAGACCATCAACGAGCTGGGCTGAGAACTGCTTCCTCATCCCCCTTACAGACCAGACCTTGCCCCTTCAGACTTTCACCTGTTTGGTCCCTTGAAAGCGTTCACGAGGGGCACGAAGTTTAAAAGTGACGATGAAGTCTAAAGTGTTGTGAGCGAATGGCTGAGACATCAGTCCAAAGATTTTTACGCTGAGGGAATACAGAAGCTTGTGCACAGATGGGGAAAGTGTGTGACAGTGCTGGGAGACTACGTTGAAAAATTAAAAAAAAGTAAGCTTCTATCTGTATTAGAAGTCTTTATACCGAAAAATTCACCATATTTATTGAATGACCCCCGTATTAGTAATTTATTTTGCAAAAATCTATTGCTGGTTCTACCCTTTTTTAAAATAAAATGTATTGCTGCTAATAATTTTTTCGTTACAAAAATGTATTGTATAGTCGATAACCCTATATTGGATAAAGACCTAAAGGGAAGTATGGGACACATATTCGATGACCCTATATCGGATAAAACTTAATGTACAAATCATATAGGAGATGACTAGGTAAATTGGATAAAGAGGTAAAGTATGAATCATATTTAGAATTGTTTTTAATGGTATATATCTTCAGGTGGTCATGGCTCTTCACAGATTCCTTTTCTTTAATATCTCTAAATTGCCAGGACTTCACACTTTTAAATAATCTTTCTTCTATACTGACTACCAATCACGGCTAGAAAGAGTAGTCTATCTTGCTATAAAACTCACAGCTGGTGGTGATGAGGAGAAAAGACGGATTTTGTCAATAAATTCCACCCAAGGCGATAATGCCACTGAGATGCAAGGGTCTACTGGAAGTGAAAGTAAATGACATTAGAAGCTACCTAAACAAGAAACAAGGGATTAACCTCTACTCCTGTTAGAAAAGAGAAGGGAGGAGACTAAACCGGGCGACAGGCGAACCTATCTACTCCTTATGGTTTCATCAAGTGTGTTAGTGTGAAAGTGAACGTAACAGTATTGGCCAGTCTTTGAACTCGGCCTGCTGAATCTATTTTCAGCGCTGGTAACCGTTACGCCTTACACGCATCATTTTTTTGTTTGTTTGTTTGTTTTTGGTGTAATGGATAACGTCTCGGAATGAGAAATCGGAAAGCCGTGTTCGAATTCCAGTCGGGTTCGTTACGTTCACTTTCGCGCAGATACACCTGGGAAACATATGAATCCATCACTTCTGACCCCATATGTGGGCTGAATAGCTTGACAGACTGGGCTCTATAGCCTTGGCTGTTAACCAATTTTCAGCAGAAAGAAACGGCAGCCTCCTGCGAGAACATCTCCTGCCTCGTCAGTTATGAACCGAAAGAGACATACGTGATACACGCCCCAACCTGTATCACTTATGACACTTAACTGACTGATTGTCAAAGCACACTTCAGGTGTCAGGACTTTTAAAGTGTCCAAAAAATTGACAGAACTTTCTTTCCGACTTCATATTTAGCCCCAGTCGAGCATTTTTATCTAATTCTCTTAAATGTGAGGAATTAGTGCCGTAAGGTGTCTCAAACGGGAAAAACTGAAGTAGCTTGAGGAATTTATATCTCTAATCCCATATAGACGTGGTTAGAGGCTGTACATTAAACATACCTTGTCCAGTCGAGTTTGTTACATTCAAAATTACCCGCAAATATCATTGGAGAAGGTAAGAATGGAACTCTTCTCCACAGATATATGTATTGAATAGCAGTACAGGCTGGGTCCTGTAGCCTTAGTTGGCAATAAGTCTACCGCAGAAAGAAACGGCAGCCTACTGCGAGAACATCTGCCTTGTCAGTCATGAATCGAAATAGACATGATCGCCCAAGCGTGCATTACGTATGGCACGTGACTGAAGGAGGAAAATAACGCGTTATCATTATTTCTCTTTTAGCAAAATCAACGGAATTGGTAGTGGAGAAAAAGAGATTTTATAAAGATTTCAATAACTGTTTTTGTCGTAGTTTGAGATCGATTTTTTTTAATCTCTTTCGACAGATTTTAGTTACGAGATTCGCTTACACTACACATAGAATATTTCCTGTCAAAATTTATTTAACTTAAGCCTAATTGTTGAGATGAGTGTCTCATCTCAACAATTAGGCTTAAGTTAAATAAATGTAGATAAAAATGAATTGTCAAATTTTATAATAGAATTAAATGCCCACATCTCCCGAGTGTTACACAATATATAAGAAACTAAAAATGAAAACGAAATTCACCAGTAGTAGAATTGGATATACTATATATATACTCGTGTATCATGCGACTTTTGAAGACCTAATTTTGAAGCTAATTTTAAGAGGGTCGCATCATACACGAGATTTAAAATTAGCGTATGTACTCTGGCCAAACTATATAACCATTTAATGTATTAAAAAAGTACAGCTGTATTTAAAATAAAACTGATGTTTTACTTAACTGTATCCAATAATAATGCATGTTATATTCACATATTAGTATCGCATTATAAAATGCAAACAGCGAATATGCATCTTTTCCAATTTTTTGATATAGTTACACATTTTTTAAACAACATCTAAAATATTATTACAGTTAGATTTACGTTAGAAATATTCGAACACAGTTGCATTCCATATCACGTGACGTCCGCGTCTCGCGACGGACGCTACTTGTAAACAAACTTCTGAAAACAGTTATTTCTGATGAAAGATCGGGGTCGATCTGAAATATCAAATATATGTATATATAAAAATATAAATAAATACTTTCACAAAAAAACATTCAATTTTTTTAAATTTGCAACTTTTCAGTTGTTTTATATATATATATATATATATATATATATATATATATATATATATATATATATATATATGCATGGCAGTCGGAAAGTCTTGTGACCCCTACATGATATAATTTTCTATTTCAACGCTATGTGGAGTATTATCAAGGAGAGAGTCTAACATGAACGATACCAGAATGCCTATCAGTTGAAGGACGCCGTTCGGAGAGCCTTTGCAACAATCAACACAGCGCAGTTTCATAAAATATCACACAGGACATGGCGCCGCATCATTTTGTGTCACGAAAATGATGGCGTCCATACAAACTTTCTCGATGTGTTACATTGTCAGTGAAAGTGAATAAACTGAAACATGTGCTTTGTATTACCGGATTACTTGTTCTTCTATTGTTCTCATTACTTTTTATTAGGGGTGACAAGACTCTTAGACCTCCCAGTATATATGTGTATATATATATATATATATATATATATATATATATATATATATTTGTGTGTGTGTGTGTGTGTGTGTGTGTGTGTGTGTGTGTGTGTGTGTGTGTGTGTGTGTGTGATATGATTCGTTAAAGACGATTATGTACTGCGATTAAGCTTTTGATTAATTTTTCTTTTGTTTGTATAAGAGTTTTCTTTTTTGGATATAAAGTATTGTAAAACTGTCCAAAATTTCTGCATATCCGAGCGTTTTAGCCATTATCAAGGACGATTTTAATTTTATTTTTTTAACTAAATATGTGGATTTTTATACATTTGTCTAAAGTTATAGGAATATTTTATTTTCCGAACAAGGTCAGCACATTGTGGCCGTGTTTATAGTTAATATTATTGAGTGTTCGCTTTTCCTTTCTTATTATTAGGGCTTCCATTATTTATTAATCTTTTTTTACATGTGGATGTGGCTATTATACTTGTATTTTCTACTAGTAAGTTTTGGATGGATTCTGGTACGTTTTTATCAGTGTTTATGTATGTGCATATATATATACATATGTGTGTGTGTGTGTGTGTCAGCATAATGGTGATTATGGCTCTCCACTACATCCTTTTCTGTCATAATTACTGATCCAAATAACAAAGCATATCTTGACAAGGATTTCCATTTCCACTGCAAGAATCCCTTCATTCCTAACCTACCTAGCAAATATAATGAAGAAAGAGGGTTTGGAGAATATAACACTCACAGGACATACTGAAGGCAATAGGGACAGAGAGGAATAGAAGTAACTGACCAAATGCAATTTCTAGAAAATATAATGAGGAAAGAGGGCGTGGAGATTTTGACACGCACAGGGCATTCTAAGAGCAAGGGGGACATAGGGGAATAGCAAGTAACCTACCCAATGAAATTTCTAAGAAATATAATGAGGAAAGAAGGCATGGAAAATTTTGCACTCACAGGACATACTGAAGGCAAGAGGGAGAGAGGAAAATAGCAAGTAGCTACCTAATGAAATTTCTAGGAAATATAATGAGGAAAGAAGGTTTGGAGAATTTGGCACTCACAGGACATACTGAAGGCAAGAGGGACAGAGGGGAATAGTAAGCAAGCTACTTGATGAGCAAATTATCAGCAGTGCAAGGTGAGATATAGTCTAAAGAAAAACATTACGAAGAGCTACAAAGTATAGGAAGTCGCGGCGAGCCATTATCCCTAACGTCCGGTTGGTTTTCGGGACATAAATGCAAGAAGCGTATGAGTGATATTGATATCAATCTTAGTAAGCGAATGGATATTTTTAGATTTTACAAAATATTCTAGCGAAAATACTTTTTCCATAAAATTGATTCTAAATACCTGAAAAGTTTTTTAATAATTGTTGTAGCATACCTGCTAACGGTAATGGGTATGTCTCCATTCGCATAAATGCAGTAGTAAATACTGTATGTTGGTCTGCAGTTGAGATTCGGCTCGGATTCCCAACATTAAATTTGGCCTTGCGCCACATCTGACCGCGTGTGTGTGTGGGGAGAGGGGAGTAGATATCCTGCAGTTGGTGATTCGTCTCCAGCTGTGCTGGTCAAACTGTCTGCCTCCGAGCTATGACGAAGAGCTGAGTCTCTTCTCGGGAAACAGCTACCCAATCCCGTTTTATAAGGGGTCTACTGGGATTTTCTGGCCGATCCTACGGGCTCGGTACCCCACATTAAATTCGGCTTTGTGCGACAACTGACTGCGTGGGGTGGTTGGTAGATATCCTTCAGTTCGAGATTTCTTTCCAGATGTGCTGATTTGTCTCCAGATCTGCTATTGGGCAGAGATGATCCCCAGACAATGCTTTGTCGAAGGGCAGAGTTTCGTTTCGGGAAACAGCTACCCGACTCCGTTTTATACGGGGTCTACGGGGAATTTTTGGCCCAGCTTACGGGCTCGGATATCTCACATAAATTCAGCCTTGTCCCACATCTGACCGATTGGCAGATATCCTGCAGTTGGGGACTCATTGTGGAATTCACTTGACTCACTTCTACGCACTACTAGTGATTCTTATATGTGTTGTTCTTGCTCTAAGTATTATCGTTCATTCCCAACCTCCGTTTGATTATTCTATTCAGTAACCTTCCTTAGGTTTCAACACTAATGTTCACTCAGACCCAATGTTGCAAGGATAATCCGTGGACTTATATTAGAATAGGAAAGAACAAGCATTAGGTGTATAGAGCTGAAGCAGACTTTAGGAGGAACCAGAACCTCAATCCTAAACAGGAAACAAGGGATAAACCTCACCTTCACTTATAAGGCTCGGGGTAACTCGTGGTGTGGTTTTCAGGCAGTTTCTAACGGTGCCCAATGCTGAGATCCTCTCTTCAGGTGGATCTTATCAAGAGATTCGAACTCAGGTCGTAGGAACTGAAAGCTAATGATCTGAACACTCGGCTACTACATAGCATTTTAGATATTCGCTAAACACAGATTAGCAAGATAGACGTTCAAAGAATTAAGAATATTATATTGCGCCATTTTCCATGTGAGGTGGGCATGCTTTCTTGCAAATATGCATTTAGCATCCTGGTTTTTATATATCTCCAGCACCGACCCCCGTATCAGTAGCATAAGCACAACTATTTTAGCCACCAGGCCTGGATTTCTAGAATATTATGTCAGGTTTAGACATTGCGCAGAATGTTTTAATGTACTTGCTCAGTTATGCAATAAGAAAAAAAGAGTCCTGAACTGTCATGTAATATCAGTCCTCCTATATGGCAGTGGATGCTGGACAATTTCCTCACAGATGAAGAAGAGACTTGAAGCAACAGAAATGAGTTTCTACAAAGAAAATAGTCCTGAACTGTTATATAATATCGATCCTCGTATATGGCAGTGGATGCTGGAAAATCGCTTCACAGATGAAAATTAGTCTTGGGGTAACAAAAATATGGTTATACAGAAGGATACTGAGGATACTATGGGCAGAACAAGTGAGCAATGACGAAGTTTTAAAGAAAATAGAAACAAAAAAGACATTTATTCGTCGAATCAGAGACAGTTGAAATTTCTCGAGCATATAATGAGGATAGAAGGCCTAGAGAAAATGACGCTCACAGGAAAAATGGAAGGCAAATGGAACAGAGGAAAGCAACCTACCTAATGAGCTTGTGTAAATGGTTGGCAAAACAGGGATTAGGAGAGGTAGAAAACAGAAAAGCTTTGCTTTGATTGATTTTTTTTACAGGTTATCAACCTTTTGCAGGTTATTTAAAGCCAGAAAATATTTTTAGATTGTAAGATTTTTTTTTTTTTTTTTTTGGTGAGGGCTGTATAATAATGATTTAGTGATACAAGTCTTATTAATTAAGCCAAGACTGAAGGATGAAGAGGTGGATTCATGCCTTTCCCAATGGTATCTGCCCGTAAGTGAATATAACGAACCCAACGGGAATTGGATCTCGGTTCCCCGATTAACAATTCCGAGACATAACCCACTACACCACTCGCAGATCTGAGCATACAGCTTACAGCACCTGGTATTTCCAAATGATCCGCCTCATAGGTACTGACCAGGCTCGACGTTGAAAAAAAATAAAAAATTAAAAAAATAAATAAATAAAAAAGAGCCACAAAGGATGGGAAGTTGTGGAGAGCCATAATCGCCCAATTTGTGAATGAACATAGAAGGAACGTGGTTATTTTATTTCATCTTGTTCTTGTTGGATATCTGTTTCTTTGAGATGTTCAAATTTAAAAGCGGAATTTTAACCAGCTCCGAAGGTTTTTTAAGCTACAGTTGGAACAGAGTCGGACACGAAGTTTCATCAACCCCGTCAAGTGCAAAGCCCTAGTGTTGGCCTTTTTCGCCGATCAATAAAGTTCCCATTTTGCGCTGCATCCTGTAGTGTGACCGCCGCCAGTCAAACTTCTCTTATAACATGTCACTATTTAAAAACTATATAATCGTGTATTAGATTGCACTTGGCCGGCACATTTGCATCAAGTGACTCATGTGGCCGATTGAGAGAGTGTCATGGGCAGTTGGTAGTGGTGTTGTTGTCCGCTGTAGTAGTCGTTCCCGCTCGTTCAAGGAAGACGGGACGAGTGAGCGAGCGAAGCTGGTTGGCGTTTGTCGAAAATGACATCTATTTAATGAGTCACACACAACGATAGGTTTACACGAGAAGAAAATAGTTTATGCTTCATAAATAAAACATTAGGACGATGCACTGACTTCAGATGGCGTTCTTTTTAGAAATGTCACAAAAAAAAAGGAAAAGAAAAGAAAAGAAAACGAAAAGAACAAAAAACCAAAGACAAAACAAACGCCGCTACAGAATGGAAAGGTTATATAACGATAACAAGAAATCCTCCTCACGTATTATTTTTTTTAAACGTAGAATGTTGTTTGTATTAATATATCAGGATAGAGTAAGAATATACTCAGATGCTGACGACGATGACGGCGATGAGATAGATGTGTGTATGCTGAGGTTAAGGGAGATCAAGCGAGACACTTAATAAAAAAAGAAAAGAAAATGTAAACAAAGGCATATGGGTCAATATGAAAAGAATCAAAATTGTCCCACACTACATCAAACCCAGAATCTTCAGTCAAATATTCTTCATACATATTTATATAAAATAAAATATAGATCACAAATTTCATAAATTTTAAGCTTTTATCTAATTTTCTGATGATAAGTATATATATTAATTCTTCTGGTAAGCAAAAAAACGCCAACATGGCTTTACGAGTTTCAAACAGTGAAAGCTATCTATGTTCTTAAATATGGAATATTTTGAACTGAATTATTCAGCAAAGAATATATTCGCTATTTACATCGATAAATCTAATAAATAGTTAATACTAAGGTAAACCAGATTTTATTATATTAAAGCTCTGACATTAGGTACTCGGTTAATTTCAAGCTTATTTACTTACTAGAGGCGTCGGGCTCTCAGTTTCTAGGAACTGATTTGCTTGACCCTCATACGTCGAATTCGACGGGAAAGTCGATGATATATATATATATATATATATATATATATATATATATATATATAATAAAAAGTAGAGTGGAACAACAAACGTTTTTAGTTGTAATGTGGATTTTTAAAAAAAATATATTATGCTTTATTTTCCATAAAGCATAAAATATTTTTCTTAAAAAATCCGCATTACAGCCAAAAACGTTTGCAGTTCCACTCTTTTTATTATACACACTTTTCTTTCGTTGGAACTACTAACCTCTTCCCTTTATATATATATATATATATATATATATATATATATATATATATATATATATATATATATATATATATATATATATATATTAATCATTTCAGCTCAAGCAAGGCGAGAGTGCCACTAGTAGGCTGGGGGTTACACAGAGTGAAAGTGAGAGAAAAAACTGGGTTTAAGGGGGATTGACGAAAGATGAATGGAGTTCATGACAACAAAAGATGGCGATTGACGTTTCATTTATATTTTTGAAGATTGTAGTTATCAGAGAACCAAGTAAACGGAAGAGACTTTCACTGTCGGCAAGTATGAGAAAAAAAACTGCTAGGGTAGAAGTGGCAGTTTCTACAGTAAAAGTGTGGGACCTAGATGACAATCAAGTAACACACTTAAATTTATGTAGATAGTATTAAATTGTAAGAGTGTCAGGTGCCAAAAGTGCTGTTTCCTTTTACGTAGATAATAATAATAATAATTTATAAATAGTAATAAATAAATAAATAATAATAATAATAACAATAATAATAACAATAATTATAATGATAGTAATAATTTCTGTGGGAGTCAATATTACATTAACATTATTCTTTTAAAAACCATAATGATATTTCCAAATACAAATCATACTATTTAACCCATAGATGGAGAAGGGAGAAGAGATGATCCATACATTTCCCAAAGATATTTACGCATAAGTGAATGTAATTCGAACTCGTCTCAGCGATTACTCAGTCCGAGCCGCCATCCATTACATCACCCGCATATCCACTTCGTCCTGATAAGAATTATATATATATATATATATATATATATATATATATATATATATATATATATATATATATATATATATATATATATAATTATTTTAGGATATTAAAACATGTTAAAAATCGCTACACAATTATAATGATGTTTCGATACTATAAATGTACGAAATAATGTAACAATCCGTATCTGACCATAAGGTAATTGTTTAGGTTTTATATGCAGACAACTTTATGTCATGACCTATATTTTTAAAAATTTCCGGTGAATATGAATTTAGCGTAGGTTCGATTGGTTAATCAAGGCAAAGTCTACAAGTCTATCTTTTTTTTTAAGTATTCTGTTTTTGAAAGTAAATTAATCTTTCACTCGCCAGTAGTTTAACAACTCCAGAAGAGACATATTACAGATAGAAAGGCATTTTAGGCAGGTAGGTTTTTGTCTTGAAGTGCACGATATCAAAAGGTAAGGATAGAGAATTAATGTGGAGAAACTTGTCACTTAAATGAGTGGTGTCATTTCAGTTATGCCGAATTCGAAGTTTCGTGAGTGTATTGTTGTAATACCTTCACTCTTCAGAGCTGTTGACTTCTCTGAAAAATGCGCTCACGAAACTTCGAAGTCGGGATGATTGAAATAAAAAAAAATTCCACATTAATTAATATATATATATATATATATATATATATATATATATATATATATATATATATATATATATATAGACGTGTGTGTGTGTGTCTGTGTGTGTGTAGGATGGATAATAGTATCTGAAACAAAAGTGAAGATAATGTGACAGATTGGAAAAAATATAAACGACGCGTTTCGCCGAGAACGTTTGCTGCTTTAGGTTTCTTCAGGCTAGAATGAAAGAACAAAACCGTCTGTAATGAAAATGCGTTGGGATCTCTAAGCATAAGAGGCAACTATAAATCAACTTACTGTTGTGGTAGGATCCACCTAATTTGCATAGTGGAGTACCGACGATATAAATATGGTTGGTACCGGAAAGACAGGGGGGCGAATCAAGAGATCCAACTAGAGACTCCGCCCGACTGCGACTTAGTCAACACATTCTCCAGGAACGGTCTTCCCAGAAATATACAAAAGGCTATATGTAAATATTGTGTACACATTCTTGTTTCAATACATTTTATTCTAAGTACATTTTTGTGTTTGCATTATTATTCCATGCATTAGTCAAGTTTCAACACTTACCTTATCAGATTCAGCCTCCAGAAACCAGAAAGTGTCTGTCTGTTTGCTTAAACACACACACACACACACACACACACACACACACACACACACACACACACACACATATATATATACATATATGTATATATTAGATCTGCACTGTCTGCTGGAAGTTAAATCAGCTCACCGAAATTAGAAAGTGATTGTCTATATATTATATATATATATATATATAGACAATCACTTTCTAATTTCTAATATATATATATATATATATATATATATATATATATATATTAGAAATTAGAAAGTGATATATATATATGCATGCACACACAACACTGGCATATATATATATATGTACATATATATATATATATATATATATATATATATATATATATATATATATATATATATATAACACAGCCTTAAATAAAATAACATTTGACAACGGTACAAATATTCTAAACATCATTAATAAGAGACACAACCAATTACACCAAAACACCCGCGCCCAATAATAATTCTTATCTGAAACAACCATTTTCGCACACAATTTTGATAAAAGCAGACAATTTAACAGACAAAAAGTAAAGAAGATATTTCCCACTTTCGATCGAACCCGCTTGAAAATCAAATTTTAGGTTCCAACTTTCACCCTGACGTACAACACGTGGAAAGAATTCCCCAAAAGATTATCCAAAGAAAAATTTCCTTGGTATTTAACGACACATATCTAAACTATGTTTTGCAGCCAATATATACACTACACACACACATACATATATATATATATATATATATATATATATATATATATATATATATATATATATAATTATTTATTTGAATATTACAACATAAATATGTTATATGTTACTCTGGCTTACGTAACAGCGTTTACTCTTAGCTAAGGATCGTTGATTAATTTGAAACTTTTAAAACCATTTATTCTATATTCTATATTATCACTTGACAAGACACAAGAAGTGTTGAAACAAAATGGCTACTTTTGTCGTGATTTTATAACATATTTATGTTGTAATATTCAAATAAATAATTATATCTGCTCTACTCTGTATTGAGCACTCTTTAAAGAATATTGATTGTTGGTTATTGGATTTCATTCCGTATATACCAATCCTAAACTTGTATATATATATATATATATATATATATATATATATAGATATAGAGAGAGAGTGAGAGAGAGAGAGAGGTATATATATATATATATATATATATATATAAGTGAACATAGAAGTCAACACTTAGAGACGACAGTCTGTTTCATGCTAGATGCAATCGTCAGGCCACGAGTGCTGTCATTTTCCTCGGCTATTTATGGCCTGACGATTGCATCTAGTATGAAACAGACTGTCGCCTCTAAGTGTTGACTTCTATGTTCACTTTTATATTTACACACGCTCTATCTCTGATATCTAGCACTTTATCCCATAAATATAGTACATTTTAAGACTATATTTCTCCATATATATATATATATATATATATATATATATATATATATATATATATATATATATATATATATATATATAATTGTGCACATATATATAATTGTACAGTATTTACATTAGTCGGACTATTGTCCTCATCTTTGTCACCATATTTGTCACAAAGTTTCGGCGGCCGTTGTACGCTCCGGCCTTCTTCAGGTGATTGGAATTTCGAACTGAACCCTTTATTTCGATCACTGGGGTAGACTGTTGTCAAGGACACATGGCACAGTGGATAAAGGCGTTGGTTAGATCCAGTGACAGACCCAAAGAGTGTGAGTTCAATACCCAGTTAAGGCAGTGGAAAACTTTCAGAGGGAAAATTAGCAGGAGACAACTGATAACTGACATCCATCAAACATGGCACGTGGAACTAGAACAGTCTACCCCAGTGACCGAAATAAAGGGTTCAGTTCGAAATTCCAACCACTCGAAGGAGGCCGGAGCGTACAACGGCCGAAACGTTGTGACAAATATGGCGACAAAGATGAGGACAATAGTCCGACTAATGTAAATACTGTACATAATACCTCATCTCAGAAATATAGACATATATAATTGTGTATATATCTATATATCTATATTTATATATATATATAATTGTGCATATATATATAATTGTGTGTGTATATATATATATATATTTATATATATATATAATTGTGCATATATATATAATTGTGTATATATATATATATATATATATATATATATATATATTTATCTGTGTGTGTGTGTGCGCGCGCACGCGCGTGTGTAAATGGGGATCAAATACAGATCAAACATTGATCGGAATGCGACAGGATGATAAGATAAATAACAAACAGGAAATGTTTATCAATCTAAGATGTTTATTAAAGCTTCATGATGAGTCTTTCATAAAAGTGAAACATGTTAAGATCTATAAACGTTTCCCATTTGTTCTTTATCCTATCCTATATATATTTCTATATGTTGATTGAAAAGTAACTCCCTAAATCTATGTATGAGTGGCCAGCCAGGAGTCCTGACTTAACAAGCTGGGACTTTTTTCTTTGGGGTTGGTTAAAGGAACAAGTCTACTATATCAAAACATGACTAATGGAAGAAGTTATGTCTTCCGTACCACAAGAGTTCCTGGTGAAATCAGTTCACGCGATCCCCGGCGACTCGAAAAAAAACTGGTGGCGAAATCTGGTGCCCATATTAAATTTTTGATAAAACCATTCTAAACGCTTTCCTCTGATACGATTTCTTGTAAAAATTATTGTTAATAAATAAATTATAAGTATTTTAAAATGTGGAGTTATTTTTCTCTTTAAATGGCCCTGTGTACATATATATATATATATATATATATATATATATATATATATATATATATATATATATATATATGCAGGTATGCAGAAAAATAGGAGAGAACACGTTCGGTAAATAATCCGGTGTTCCTTAGTATTTTTGCTTTTATTTTCAAAAAGACAGTGCTCCATACAGAAGTAGAGCTTATATTATAATATTTTTTTTGTTTTAAAAATATGATTCCTTCGCTACATAAGAGTTCCCATGTTTCAAAAGCTCGTTGAACCACCTAACCAAAATGGCCGACACTAGCCGTTTCCATAGCAACTAATATTCCAAGAGACCGCACTTATAAACACGCGCTAACCAAAAGATAGCTTATTCCCAAATTCTCGCTTGACGAGGAAGTGGGTCCAGGCACCTTAACTCAACATAATTTCATAAATTATGTTAGGGGTCTCGGCTCTCGCTTTTGAAACATGAGAACTCTTATGTAGCGAAGGAATCATATTTTTAAAAACAAAAAATATTATATTATGTATATATATATATATACATATATATATATATATATTTCAAATATATAAAAATAATATATATATATATATATATATATATATATATATATATATATATATATATATATTTTTACATACACAAGTTGATTTAAAAGTAACTCCATTTTTATGTATGAGTAAGCAGTCAGGAGTCCTGACGTAACACTTTGTAGCTTTTTTCTTTACCAAACCAAGTAATGTCTTCCATACCACAAGAGTTCCTGGTGAAATCAGTTGACATGGTTTCGGAGATAGATTTATTTTGCAAAATTTGGTGAATACTCTTCTCCCGCCAGCTATGAGTAAATAGAAGGGCACACCGGGTTCTATAGCCTTGGATGGCAACTGGTCCTCTGCAGAAAGAAATCATAACTTACTGTGGGAAAAAATCTGCCTCGTCAGTCATGTATCGAAAGATACATGATTGCCTAAGCGTGTATCACGCATGGCACATGACTGACTGACTCATATTCATTACTTGTAAAAATTATAGTTAATAAATAAATTATAAGTATTTTAAAAAGGGCAGTTAGTTTTCAAGCACCCTGATCTTAGTACTATTATAATTATTTATCTCCAGTTTAGTTTCAGTTATCAAATCCATATTTCATTACGAATTTTTTGACGGCTAAACCTCTTCGTGTTTATAAATTTCGCAAACAAACAAACAAACAAACCTTACCGCTAGCCTGGAACTCCAGTCATGAAAAAGCTCGTGAAAGTTTTTAGTAGAAAACGAAAATTATGAATTCGTTGACCTTTAATATCATTTGAAATCAACATTATTTATTTATTGCTTTTGTCCTGCAAAATCCTCTAGATTTGAACCCCGTCATTTAATTATCTGCCAAAAAAATCACCTGAAGTTTATCGCCTGTCGTCATCAAACAGATGAATTTTTAACTTTTGAAATGAGATTGACACATTAGCAATAATTAATTAAAGAGTAATACATTCTCCTATCCACACGCACACACGCACGCACGCACACACGCACATATACACAAATATATATACAATGTAACCCGGATATAAGAGAGTTGTCGGGACCGGATACGGATTCTCTTATATTCGGGTTTCTCTTATATCCGGGTTTGGTCTATTTCGTTTAGGTAAGTATGTCTCTAATTTGGGACCAGAGAAAATCTCTCTTATATCCGGGTCTCTTATATCCGGGTTACACTGTATATATATATATATATCATTACACACATACATATATGTGTATATATTATTATTATTATTATTATTATTATTATTAAATCAAAAGTAATATGGTTCAATATTTATCGAAAGCCAACTCAGAGTTTCGTAATATTCACTCACTCATCGGAACTTAATTTATAATTAATAATCGGGATTGATATATCTATCTATCTATCTATCTATCTATCTATCTATCTATCTATCTATCTATCTGTCTCAGTCCGTTCCTATCTATCTATCTATCTCAGTCCGTTCCTATCTATCTATCTATCTATCTATCTATCTATCTATCTATCTATCTATCTATCTCAGTCCGTTCCTGTGTGTCTATCTATCTATCTATCTATCTATCTATCTATCTATCTATCTATCTATCTATCTATCTATCTATCTCAGTCTGTTCCTATCTATCTATCTATCTATCTATCTATCTATCTATCTATCTATCTATCTATCTATCTATCTCTCTATATATATATGTATATATGTATGTATATACATGCATGTGAGTGTGCGAGTGTGTTGCACCTATTTTTGGGTAATCGAATGACAAAATTGAAAAACTCCGATTTTTATTTTCACGGCTTATCAACCTTTTGTTGGTTATTTAAATCAAAGTCGAAACTTATTTCGAATAATAATAATACTAATAATAATACTAATCTATAAATAATAAATAAATAAATAATAATACTAATAATGTAAGAGTGTCAGGTGCCAAAAGTGCTGTTTCCTTTCACGTAGATAATAATAATAATTTATAGATAGTAATAAATAAATAAATAAATAAATAATAATAATATTAACAATAATTATAATAATAGTAATAATTTGGGGGGAGTCAATATTACATTAACATTATTCTTTTATAAAAAAAGTTAATGTTAATGTAATATTGACCCCCCCCCCCAATTATGATAATTATGAAATAATATTTCCAAATACAAATCCTACTATTTAACCCATAGAAGGGGGAATGGAGAAAAGACGTATCCATACATTTCCCAAAGATATTTACGCACAAGTGAATGTAATTCGAACTCGTCTCACCGATTACTCAGTCCGAGCCGCCATCCATTGCATCACCTGCACATCCACTTTGTCTAGGCTTTATATGCAGACAACTTCGGGTCATGACCTATATTAATTTTTTTTTCCGTAATTAGTCACATTCGATTGGCTAATCAAGGCACAGCCTACAAGTCTATTTTTCTTTTTATTATTCATCTATTTATTATTTATCTATATTCTGCTTTTTGAAATTAAATTAATCGCCAGTAGTTTCATATTGCCTGAAGAGACACATTTATGGTGGAGTAACATAATTGTAATTGTGTAGCGATTTTTAATATGTTTTAGTATCCTAAAATAAATAATATTTAGCTCTACTATGTAATGAGCCCTCTTTTAAATTAAATGTTACGTACAGTGGGATCATACTCCATTTGTTCTCATTTTACCTATATATATATATATATATATATATATATATATATATATATATATATATGAACACACATGGAAACCTACCAAACTCCATCAGCAAAATGCTAGTAGAAAATACAAGTATAATAGCTTCAATCCCATTTTTAAAAAAGATAAAAAAATAATGGAAGCTGTAATAATAAATAAGAAAAAGCAACACTCAGTAATATAAACTATGAACATGGCCACAACGTGCTGACCGTGTTTGGTTAATAAAATATTCTCATAGCATCTGATACATACATAAAAACACACACACACACGGACACATTGGGGTAAAATAAAAATCGTCTTTGACAATGGCTAAAAGAATAGCCGAAAGCTATTTTTTATTTATTGTGTTGAGAAAGGACACAGCCATGATCGAAAATGCCGATTTTTCCCCAACGTTTCTTGTCA
>OZ038507.1:36161696-36171696 GCA_964036315.1 Acanthosepion esculentum | reverse complement strand
CATGCGCCAATCAAACTTTTTATGACAAAAGAAAAAAAAGAAAAAAACATGTTCATTTTATTTTTTGCCGAGAAATAACATAGATATGTCCCCAAAATACCGATTTTTATCATTTTTTTTTTCAAATGCTTATATTCAGTCTATTAGAACAATATTTGTTTACAGTCAATTCCCAAGCAAGGGGATAATGACACTGAGACGCAACTGGCGACTGAGAGTGAAAGAGAATGAGAAGATTTTAGAAGGAACCGGAAACACAAGCCAAAATCGTAAACAAGGGATAAACCTCTACTGTTGTTTAAATATTAATAATTAGAGGAAAAATAATAGACAATATAAAAATAACAATAGCAATAATAATAATAATAATAATAATTATTATTATTATTATTATTATTATTATTATCATCATTATTATTATTATTATACGGCCTTTTCGAAATTCTTTTATCGGCCTAGTATCCCTACATTGTGTAAAAATCATGCGTTGAAAAATGTTCTGTCTCTCTCTCTCTCAGACTTTCTCTTTCACACACATACGCACGCACACACACATATACTCATATACACAATATATATATATATATATATATATATATATATATATATAACAAGCGACGCAGGTTCAAATCCTGCCAGAGAGCGTAATCTATTCTTGAACATTCAGGCTAGTTGACGATAATAAATAAATATACTGTTTAATAAATAAACGGGGCGTTTACTCAAATACGAGTATCTACTAAAAAATAACATTTAAAATGATATATATATATAGTGTAACCCGGATATAAGAGAGTTGTCGGGACCGGATAAGAAGTATCTTATATCCGGGTTTCTCTTATATCCGGGTTTGGTCTATTATGTTTAGGTAAGTATGGCTCTAATTTGGGACCAGAGAAAACCTCTCTTATATCCGGGTCTCTTATATCCGGGTCTCTTATATCCGGATCTCTTATATCCGGGTTACACTGTATATAAAATATATATATATATATATATATAGTTGCAGTATAAACCACAGGTTGGCTCTGTGGGTGTTAAACAAAGACAAATGTGCCTGAGCGAGACTCCTGCAATAGGGATTGGCTAGCCGCCCTGGTAGACGGCTATCGTCGAATACGGGTGGCCAGCTATATATATACATATATATATATATATATATATATATATATATATATATATATATATATATATATATATATATATATGCACACACACACACACACATGTATATATATATATATATATATATGTAAAATATATATATATATATATATATATATATATATATATATATATATATTATTTATATATTATACATGCGCGGTGCTTATCAGAAAGCCCTTATAAAAGAACAGACAGAGTGCTCACCCTGTGGCGGAGCGAAGTATATGTCAAATGTGTATGTATGTCTGACAATCGCAAATAGCGTGAAACCCAGGACCACAAACTCAAATCAACAAAACATATATATACATACATACATATATATATATATATATATATATATATATATATATATATATATATATATATATGCACTTACGTATATATAAATATGTATGCACGTACGTATATATATATATGTATGCATGTATGTATATATACATACATACACGTATGTAAGTATCAATGGCGTGCAGCTGCATAAAGAACATGAATAGCCGTAGTGAGTCCTGTCAAGTAAATATAGCAATGTGGGGAGATGTTACTATTCTATCTGCCTGTCGACGCTGTCTGCAGCGTGCGTGTAAGCCAACCTATGAAAACTGCTTCGGTTCATCAAGTTGGGACCAAATATATGTGGTCATATTTTTCGGTTTTACATAATGTTTTTTTTTTTTTTGGTCTCTCTCTCTCTTTCTCTCTCTCTCTCCCCCTCTCTCTCTCTCTCTTCCCGTTATTGCCAGGAATTAAAAATCTGCTTGAGAATCTTCAGATGACGGAGCCGGAAACAATTGTTCTTGTACGTCAGAGGGAAATGCTCCAAAGGTGTCTGAAAAATTCTTCACAGATGCACGTGCAAACACTAATACTTTTCTTTCTTTTGGAAAAGAGAAGAAAAAACGAATGGTGAAACAAAATTAATTTAATTGAAGTAAATTTAATTCTATTTGATTCTGGAAGCCATAGTATATATATATATATATATATATATATATATATATATATATATATATATATATATATATAGCCATTATATATATTATAATAATATATTTCAAATATTATAATATATATATTATATATATTATAATGTTTGAAATATATTATTATAATATATATAATGGCTATATATATATAGATAATATATATTATTAAATAAGATAGATATTATCATAATATATGATGCAATATATATATATATATATATATATATATACATATATATAGATAAATAGATAGATAGATGAAGAAATTATCGGATGAAAAGAGAATAGAACAAAGCTTTAGTTTCAATTTAAATGGACACATTCAAGTTACAGAGACACTATATCTATCTATCTATCGAAATATCTATATATATATGTGTGTGTGTGTGTGTGTGTGTGTGTGTGTGTGTGTGTGTGTGTGTGTGTTTAGGCAGCAATCCTTCTTTCATGCACATTTCATTGAATCCGACACACGAGGTGCTTTGATTTATTTTTTTATACAATTTCTCATGAATATATATTTCACATGAGAAATTGTATAAAAAACTAAATCAATGCAGCTTGTCTGTCGTATTCAATGAACTGTTCATATATATATATATATATATATATATATATATATATATATATACAGTGTAACCCGGATATAAGAGAGTTGTCGGGACCGGAAAAGAAATCTCTTATATCCGGGTTTCTCTTATATCCGGGTTTGGTCTATTATATATACATTAACACAGACTCTAATTTGGGACCAGAGTAAATCTCTCTTATATCCGAGTCTCTTATATCCGGGTTACACTGTATATATATATATAGTATCTAACGATTTTTTTATTCCGCGCTTACTTCTTATTACTGTGCACCTTATATTTAGGGGTTGATGTGTTTTGGTAGACATGGCTCGCTTTTAAATAGTTAAATTAATAATATATTTGCTCAGAGATCGAAAGTCTTATCAAAGTACCTGTGCCATCCGACAGGAATTGTATCAGTATTCCCGGCTCAACTTAATTTAAAAAAAATTAAAAACTCAGTATTTCAATAAACCAAGACCTGAACACAAATTCTACGAAATGGGACAAAAAGCTTTCTGCACTCTTTCATGCCTAGATATACAGAAAGGGTTAAAAATAAAGAAAATTTTACAAAGTATTATCATTTTCATTTAGATATGCAAAGATAGATATAGTGAAGAGTACATACAATCATACTTAAATTAAATATAAATATATATATATATATATATATATATATATATATATATATATATATATATGTGTGTGTGTGTGTGTGTGTGTGTGTGTGTGTATATATATATATATATATATATATTTGCACTATTTACGTTTAAATATAATATATGTACAATTTCAGAGAACAAACAGCAAAATTAGCGTAAATGTAATTTTCTTTGCAAAACTTCCTATTTCGTTGAAGGCGCATCTAAAGACCATATAAACAAGACAATTTGCTCTCTCTCTATCTGTGTCTCTGTCACACACACATATATAAATGCAAACACACACAGACACACACACAAACATATATATATATATATATATATATATATATGTAGTGAATATAAATAATATCCAACGTCGATAACACTGCGCGGTGTTTCATGCAGTTTATCCTATCCCTTTGTACATATATATATATATATATATATATATATATATATATATATATATATAAATATATATATATATATATATATATATATATATATATATATATATGATCTAACCATTGTGTTTAAGTATGAAACATACTGTATGTTGACCTCAGTGTCCAATTTTATGTATATATATCTACATACATACATATATAAGCGTGTGTGTGTGTATGTGTATATATATATACCAGTATGTTTAACAACTTCTTTGAAAACTGTATAATATAATAATAAATTCCAGACTGACCGTGTCTGTTGAATTACTAAAAATTCTTTTAATTCTTACCATATATATATATATATACATACATACATACATACACACACATATATATATATATATATATATATATATATATATATATATATATATATACGTGTGTGTGTGTGTGTGTACGTGCGTTTGTGTGTGATTAAAGACAAATGAAAAATCAATCTTGGCCGACGCGTTTCGACGTCTAATGTACTTCATCAAGGCAAATGTAAGGAATTTATTCTGCAACAAGTATTTATAAACTAAATTAAACAGTAGACACGCATACGCGCACGCACGCACACACACACACACACACACACACACATATATATATATATACATGTATACACGTATATATATATATACATATATATATATATATATGCCTACATGTACATACATTTGTTGATAACCTTTTAGATTATATGTGGAATAAAGGCCCACCGGTATATTTAAAATGTATGCTTATGTATACGTCTCACTTTAACTTAAAATTTCACTGAGGTCTGCTACACAAACCTGCAAAATGTGTACTATTCCTATTCAAATGCTCGTTGTCGAAGTGAAGCCATATTGTTAAGAATTGCTATATTTATAGGTTTATTACCGAGGTTAGTGCAATTACATATAAATAGTGTAGATACATGTATCATATCTGCATGGCGATCGGCAGTTCTTTGTCCATTGTTTTTGTATCTATATATATATGTTAATGGCTGGTTATTCACTTTCGAGTCTTTTAGCCAACCCTTGTTACAGACGTCTACTCGGGCGAATTAGCGTTTGTTCAGCACCCCCAGAGCCCCTCTGTGGTTTGGATCTCAGCTGTGATGAGCAGTGCGTCTTGGTTACAGTTTCTGGAAGAGTGAACAAAATCCGGCGTGGTCAACAGTTTGAACACGGCCAGTACACTCAGGAACTCGGTCACGATGACTTGTCATATATGGTTGGATAACCATCGAAGAGCATCCCTTTTCCAAGGCCTTCGTCAACCCGTGCGAGGGTATTGAGGTACTTCCCAAGCCGATGAAATTACGAAGTCACGTACGGAACAAATCGGGCGTGGTGAGATTCGAACCCGGGCAAACGTTTTAACAAATAGGTCACGCTCCGACAGATAGATAGATAGATAGATAGATAGGAACGAACTGAGATAGATAGATAGATAGATAGATAGGAACGGACTGAGATAGATAGATAGATAGATAGATAGATAGATAGATAGATAGATAGATAGATAGATAGAGATAGATAGATAGATAGATAGATAGATAGGAACATATAGATAGATAGATAGATGGATAGGAACAGACAGATAGATAGATAGATAGATAGATAAATAGATAAAATGAAAAACTGTCGAAATCTGCTGATGTCAATTAAAATCAATGACAATTTTTTTCTTAGTGAAAACTTTGTTGAATTTAACGTTACTTTAAAAATTAAATTTCTTTTGTTTACTTTTTTCCTTTTTCAATTTTGACGTGGAATCAGTATTGATACTAATTTGAATGCGATTTTCAGTAAAACCCTTAACTTTTGCAAATTGACTCCTAAAATCCTCGCTTAAATTTTACGAAATGATTCCATAAAATTAACGGAGAATAATTTCTGCCAAAGATGAATTAAACATGAGAAATTTTCGAGGAAGATTTTTTAGCTGTCGAATTAAGGACCGAATGAAAAAAAAATCTTATGACAGTTGTCCAAGTAGGTGCGCATCTATCTATCTATCTATCTATCTATCTATCTATCTAAGTCTGTTCCTATCTATCTATCTGTCGGAGCGTGACCTATTTGTTAGAACGTTTGCCCGGGTTCGAATCTCACCACGCCCGATTTGTTCTGTACGTGACTATCTATCTATCTATCTATCTATCTATGTCTGTCTCTCTGTCTCTGTCTCTCTGTCTGTCTCTCTCTCTCTCTCTCTCTCTCTATATATATATATATATATATATATGTACATATATATGTATACAAATAATGTGTGTGTGCGCACGCTCGTGTGTGTTTGGGTGTGTGTGTGATTATTTAAATTATTTATATTCGAACTGTGATCTTCATCATTGTTATCATTACCACAAAGTTACGGCCGTTGAACAATATCTGAAGACGGCCAGAGCTCACCACGCCCGAAATGTTGTGATAATGACAACAAAGATGAGGATAATTGTTCGAATGTAAATAATATAACTCCTCATCCGAGAAATTTACAGAAAATTTCTCTCTCTCTCTTTCTCTCTCTCTTTCTCTCTATCTATCTATCTATCTCTATCTATCTATCAATTAATCTATATATCTCTATAATTTCGAATCCTGCCAGAGAACATAATTTTTTTCTTTAACATTCAGGGCAGTAGACAAAAATAAATAAATATACTATTTAATAAATAATTGGCGCGTCTCCTGAAATACGAGTATGCACTAAAAATAACATTTAAATACATACATATATATATATATATGTATATATATATATATATATATATATATATATATATATATATATATATATATATATATATCTATATATATTCATATATATCACATGCATAATTATGATGCAATATATTATATATATATATATATATAATATATATATATATATATATATATATATATATATATATATATATATATATATATATATATATATATAACTTAAAAGGTTAATGATTAGAGTTGAATTGCACCAGGAAACAGTGGTATTAAAAGGTGCTCAATAAACGTGTGAAAATATAACATGTTCAGCTTTTAACTTTAAACATTATATATATATATATATATATATATATATATATATATATATATATATATATATATATATATATATACGAGTTAGTGATCAAATGCAGATCAGATATGGATCGGAATCCGACAGGATGATCAAATAAAGATCAAATAGGAAACGTATATCTAAGATGTTTCGCTTTTATTAAAGCTTCATCAGAGATAGTTTTCTCACAATATCTGACGAAGCTTTAATAAAGTCGAAGCATGTTAGATTGATATACGTCTCCCTGTTGTTCTTTATCACACACATATATATATATATATATATATATATGTGTGTGTGTGTGTGTGTGTGTGTGTGTGTGTGTGTGTGTGTGTGTGTGTGTCTGTGTCTGTGTAAAGAGAGAGATAGAAAGAGATCGGAAAAGCCAGAAATTTGCCCATGTTTGTATTTAAAACAAACATGCCAGCAATAGGAATTTTAATATTGCACAAGTATGAATATAATTGTGTTCAAATTTTATTCTCACGGAGACTATCAATAGTTTTATTACGTTTTTCTTTTTTTTCGGGTGGGCGTCAAAGGAAAGCAACAAACATTTACAATTTACGAGAATCTAACAAAAACGGCAACAGAATTAATTAATAAATCATGAGTTGACTGAGTGCAGCCATAAGGATCGAAAACGAAAACCGCGCGAAAAAGAAAAGATCATCATCATCATCATAATAATAATAATAATAATAATAATAATAATAATAATAATAAATATTCAAAAACCTATCAAAATACAAGAACCTTGAAATCGAAATATCAAAAATGTGGCACATGTGAACATCAACAATCCCTGTTGTACTTGGAGCCCTCGGATTGATTGGAAAAGATTCCAATAGACAAATTGAAGGGATTCCTGGAAGCCCATGCCTTAAAGAAATAAAAGAAAATTGTTCTCACGGCGACAGCCCACACCTTACGAAGGGCTTTATCTATGTAAATTATATGTGCTTGTTTGTGATTTTTTTTTTTTTGTTATTGGTCAGTGGAAAGTGTCATGATGCCATTTCTAACCTTAGGTTTCTGGGCGGGACCCGGAAAGAAACGTGTACACACCAGAATTCAAAGGAAATAATAATAATAATAATAATAATAATAATAATAATAATAATAATAATAATAATAGGGCATCAACAATTCCAGCTGGAGTTGGAGCCCTCGGATTGATTGCATAAGGTTCCGATAGACTCAATGACGGGGTTCCACAGCTCACCTTACGAAGGGATTTATCTATGTAAAATATGTAAAAATGATCAGTGGAAAATGTCCTGATGTCATCTCTGACCTTAGGTCTCTTGATGGGACCCGGAAAGAAATGAGTGTACAACAGAAATTAAAGGAAATAATAATAATAATAATAATAATAATAATAATAATAATAATAACATTATTATTAAAGACCACAAACAAAATAAGTGCCTCCTTATTGATATGGCAGTCCCTGCAGGCTGCAATGTATCTTTGAAGATATTCGAAAAACTGTCAAAATACAAGGACCTTGAAATAGAAATCTCAAAAATGTGGCACATGGGAACATCAACAATCCCTGTTGTAGTTGGAGCCCTTGGACTGGTTGCAAAAGATTCCAGTAGGCTGATTGATGGGATCCCTGGAAGTCCATGCCTCAAAGAGATACAAAGAATTTGTTCTGACAAGTACAGCCCACACTTTACGAAGGGCTTTATCTATGTAATTATTTTTTTTTTCTTTCTTTGGAGTGGAAAGTGTCATGATACCATGTCTAACCTTCGGGCACTGGGCGGGACCCGGAAAGAAATGTGTAAATGCCAGATATCAAAGAAAATAAAAATAATAATAATAATCTGAACTATGAGTGCTATGATTGTCCAGACACCATATTTGAGTTGGTATTGCCTACAAAGTTAGAGAGGAAAGTGCTTTCACCCAATCTCCAGCGATAACGACGAGACATCTGATGCATTATTTAATAATAATAATAATAATAATAATAATAATAATAATAATAATAATAATAATAATGTAAAGGAGAAGAACAAGAACAAAAAATCGAGTAATAATAAAAAAAAATTTGTGACATAAGTAATGTATATTAGTAATTATTATTAGTAATTATATCATTATAATTTACTACTATATATAAAATTAATATGTTTGATTCAATAATCTAGAAATATTATGTCTATTTTTATAATAATCATTTTTAGTTCTCTAATCAGTTTCTTTATGGTAAGATGAAATGTAATTGATCACTGAGGATGATCTCGAAGAAGATTGAAAGTACCTGGGTAAGAAAAAAACTACGGAGCCTTCCTTGATGAATTTCATCTTAACATCAAGAAAATGATTAGAGAGCAAGAAGGGATTATTCTAAAAATAAAGAATATATATATATATATATATATATATATATATATATATATATATATATATATATATATATATACACACACACATATATATAAATATATATATATATATATAATTCAATGAAACATGCTTGAATGAAGATATGCTACCTATATATATATATATATATATATATATATATATATATATATATATATATATATATATATATATATATAGTAAATTGGTGATATCCCCCTGAAGAGTGGATGGACAAGTCCGTATACGAAACTCTGGAGTAGATATGATGGAGGTAACATCAATCAGTTAAGTGACCAACTTTTTCTCAAATTAATCATATATATATATATAAAATTTAGGCAGCATATCTTCATTCAAGCATGTTTGGTTGAATAATCCGGACATAGTGATCCGTGTATTTAAGAGGATTAGAACAAAAATAAATAGTCATAATATGACTCGATTATTAATCAAACATACTTGAATATATATATATATATATATATATATATATATATATATAATTGGATTGATGTGAGTTTATGACACTGGATTTCACGCTATATGAGATCGTCAGACAAACTGATTCATTTTTGAAATTTTGGATTAACACCGATATACGCAACCATAAATAAACCCAAAATTTAAAAAATTAATCAGTTTCTCTGACGATCGCAAAGAGCGTGAAACCAAGGATCACAAACTCACGTCAATCCAACTAAATATTTTACATCTATCACTGATATTGAATGCTTTTCAATGAGTACCGTGCATAT
>OZ038507.1:36129196-36156696 GCA_964036315.1 Acanthosepion esculentum | reverse complement strand
ATGGAGAGAGGCTTTCTGTTTATAATCGTGTTTTGTTATCAGCCTCATCAAGTGTCCATTTAGTCATCACAAGCCGCTCCCATCATTCCTGGAGACTGCCTTCCTAGTGTAGGTAACGCCCACCCACACGAAGAAGAAGTTAAAGATGAAAGAAGATTGGCCCTCAAGAATTATATTATACATGCATTAACGACGCCATTGCAATTTTAGCAGAAGAAAAATCGATAAAGAGAAACTACGACCAACCAGCAATTATAGTTTACTTTAATACGATTAATATTATTTGACTATTTAGTACTATTGGTAAGCAGTTCTATATTTTACTAGAACGACTGGATGTTAGCCGAAATTGGAACAATAGTTGGGTTTGGTTGTGAAAGACGATAAAAATATCAGTGAAGAAGAATTTTTAGTATCTGTCTTTCTCATTAATTGTATGAAAAAAATACTGTTATCTGGTTAAGGTTTGAGGTTCATCCAGTAAACACGGCAGTCATTTATTTTGGTGCAGACGACCAGTTCCTGGGTTCGATTTCCGTCTTTGTAATCCTATGTTAATTGCAATCAGTTCGTTTACTTGTAAAATCTGTGGAGTTTATACGGGGTGGGAGATACCAAATTAGGTGTACAATAATGAAAAACAAAACGTGCACGCAAAACGTATTGTATTGATTATACAAATATATTATCAATAATAACATATCAATAATAAATCCCTAAAATGTTCAAACTGTTTGCCTCCGACATTCACATACTGCTCTTTACCTGCAAAGCATTTATTATTATTTATTAAAAAATTAAAAAATTATAATAAACGTATTATAATAAAAATTATGAAAATAAAAACATTAAAAATGATTTTTTATGAATGAAATGAATTCTAGGATTGAAATGAATCCTAAAACCACTATAAATAGTAGTAGCGGCTTGGATTGATGAATCGAAGAGCCGGGTTCGAATTCCAGTCGAATCCATTACATTCACTTACGTGCTAATACCCTTGGGAAAGGTACGAATCCTCTTCTTCTCTCTCTAGCTATGTGTAAATAGCAGGACAGACCGGGTTCTATAGCCTTGGATGGCAACTGGTCTAGCGCAGAAAGAAATGGCAACTTACTGCGGGAAAAAAATCTGCCTCGTCAGTGATGTATCAAAAGATACATGATCGCCTAAGCGTGTATCACGCATGGCACATAACTAACTGACTGAATACTGGTATAATATTGGTAATTCTGGTAAAATACTTACTGTATACCTATGTTTGGAAACCCCTGTTTATTTAAAAATGATACAGAGGCGATATTATTTTTTTTTTTACGTTAGTAGATGGTATGTGTGTTTATACAGGTAAAAGCGGACATTTACTTACATATATACATGTACCCCTTTTGGGGCGCCTCGAGGTGGTGTAATGGTTAGCAAGCTTGTCTCGCTAGAACAATTACGACTGAGTAGTGAGTTCGTTCCTCACTGGGTGCCCCATACTTTCGGCCTTGTGCCACATCTGAGCTACGCTTGAAACATCACTCTGC
This sequence comes from Acanthosepion esculentum, assembly GCA_964036315.1. Taxonomy (NCBI): domain Eukaryota; kingdom Metazoa; phylum Mollusca; class Cephalopoda; order Sepiida; family Sepiidae; genus Acanthosepion; species Acanthosepion esculentum. The sequence continues at coordinate 36,155,164 of OZ038507.1, read as the reverse complement.
ACTTATTTTTTAAAAAAAGACTGATATAGATCTTACTTTTAAATACATATATTCCTGATGACCGAATTACACTGAAATGTCCTAAAATTGCACAATGTCATTTTTTTTTGTATTTTGTATAATAGCACTTTGTTGATTCTTGCATAAAGCGTAAAGACGGATGTGAGGTGCAGTGTAGTGCAATGGTTAATGAAAAATCGGAGAGCCGAGTTCGTATTCTAGTCGGGTTCGTTACATTCACTTAAGCGCAAATACCCTTGCGAAAGGTATGAAACCTTATCTTCTCCCCTACTTCAAACTAGGGTTTGAAATGCAGGAGAGACTGGGTTGGCAACCAGTCTACTGTTGGAAAACTTTCTGCCTAGACAATCATGAAAGAGACATGATCGTCTAAGCGTGTATGGCACTTGACTGAACACGAAAGCATCAATTTAAATTGCACAAAGAAATGAATATAACAGAGGCGTAGAAAGGTTGAGGCAAATGGCTGGGGGTAGATAGTCGCAAGTTGTGAAGGGCTACACGTTTTCGTCCAGTGAGAAACATGTATCTATAGCTTAAGTGATTGATTCGTTTTCTATGGTTCCTTTGAAGGTTATTTAAAGCCAAAAACTATTTTTGGATTCTAAGATTTTTTTTTTTTAGATAATAATGATTTAGTGATACGATGCTTACTAATTAACCCATAGTTAGGAGGATAACAGATAGATCTATATCTTAACCAAGAATATTTGCGCGTAAGTGAATATAACGAACCCAACTGAAACTGGAACTCGGCTCTCCGGTTAACAATTCCGAGCCATTATCCATTACACCATCCGCACATCCAAGCTTACAGCACCAGGTATTCCCACACTGTCACCCATGTAGTTAAAGACCAGACTCGGCGTTGCTTAACTTCGCTGATCGTACGACAACCGGCGTTTCAACGTGATATGGCCGTAAGCCTTTATGACTATAATAAGTTCAACTTCAGATTAGTTATTTATTGGCGCGCCTACGTCGCAACATAAAAGGACACAAAGTCAGAGTTTAATATATATACGTAGCTTAATATAGCCATGAATAACAGTCCTGTAAATTTTTTTTTTTTACTGTAGGCCTAAGTAAATCTATATGAACTAGATTTTTTTTCGACCTGTAGCATAAAACAAAAATCTTACCACAGACGAACGGCTGTCAAAGTGAGTTTAATCGGAGTAAATAGGCTCGCCTATCGTTCGGTTCACACTGCATCCCGGACTTCTGAACAAGAGTAGAGGTTTATCCCTCGTTTCCTGTTTAGGATTGGGTTTCCGGTTCCTTCTAAAGTATTCTCATTCTCTTTTACTTCCTGTTGCTTCTTGCGTCTTAGTGGCATTATCGCCTTGCTTGGTTTGAATTTTTATAAATAGTTCCAGAACTGTGAACTAGAAATAAAACACTATTTACATTATTCGGACTATTGTCCTCATCTTTGTCTCCATATTTATTACAACGTTTCGGCCGTTGTACGCTCCGGCCTTCTTCAGTTCAGTTCGACATTCCAACCACCTGAAGAAGGCCGGAGCGTACAACGACCGAAACGTTGTAATAAATATGGCGACAAAGATGAGGACAATAGTCCGAATAATGTAAATAGTGTACATAATACGTCATCTCAGAAATATAGACAGATACTGAAAGGCCGAAACGTTGTGATAAATATGGCGACAAAGATGAGGACAATAGTCCGAATAATGTAAATAGTGTACATAATACCTCATCTCAGAAATATAGACAGATACTGAAAGGCCGAAACGTTGTGATAAATATGGCGACAAAGATGAGGACAATAGTCCGAATAATGTAAATAGTGTACATAATACCTCATCTCAGAAATATAGACAGATACTGAAAGGCCGAAACGTTGTGATAAATATGGCGACAAAGATGAGGACAATAGTCCGAATAATGTAAATAGTGTATATAATACCTCATCTCAGAAATATAGACAGATACTGAAAGGCCGAAACGTTGTGATAAATATGGCGACAAAGATGAGGACAATAGTCCGAATAATGTAAATAGTGTACATAATACCTCATCTCAGAAATATAAAAAGATACTAGAAATATAACATTGATTAACTCTCATTGTTACAAAGAAAAATAACATTACTTGATGACATGAATTTCAAAATGATTTGTACATTATGTAAGTATAATTAGAATATAGGACTAATTCGAGTTTAGATCCAGTTTTGCCTTTATGATATTGGCATTTTATTTTCGGTCTGGATAAAATGGTAATTATAGACATACTAGAAGTTTTTTGCAACACGCTAATGCGTGTTGAAATTCTCACCGTATTTAGTATTGTTGAAGATATCGCTAACATTTTTGTCGAGAGTTACACGCTTTACGTTTCGTTCAAGTTCGCATACCAATCGATGACATTTGAATAAGGTGATTTGTTTGGAAAAATAATTTGTCAAAAATCCTACTTTGCGGTTTAATAATTTCTTTAACTTAACTTTATAGGACTTCATGTTAAACTATAATTCATTTTTTTTAGCTTTTTAACAGCGAAGAATAAATTCTTAGGATATTTTACTCTTAAAAAAAAAAATAGAGCCAGAATTCTGAATCAGAAATAGAGCATTGATTAACTCTCGTTGTTACATAGAAACATGACATTACTGGATGACATGAATTGCAAAACGATTTGCAAATTATGTAAGTATTTTAGTTCCAGTTGTACAGTTATGAAATTGGGACTTTATTCTCGGTCTGAGTAAAATGTTAATTATGGACGCCTGCTGGAATAATACACATTCCAACATTTTCTTAGTTTTTCATATAATTGTAATACTATCGTTTTTATTAAAATGAAAATACGTTTATATTAATTTTGACGCAAATCCAACATTTCAATGTTTTTTCTCATACAATTTTAATACAATCGTTATTAAAAATACGTTTTATAAGCAAGAGGTCGCAAATTGTCGTCTGGCAAGAAAAGTTCATTTATAGCTTAGTGTAGCCATTAGGTGGAGTAATGGATAGAGGCTCGGATTGAGGAATCGGAGATCCGAGTTCGAATTCCACTCGAATCCATTATATTCCCTTATGTGCTAATAATACCCTTGGAAAGGTATGAATCCTCTTCTTCTCCCCCCAGCTATGGGGAAACAGCAGGGCAGACCGGGTTTTATAGCCTTGCATGGCAACTGGTCTACCGCAGAAAGAAATGGCAACCTACTGCGGGAAAAAATCTGCCTCGTCAGTTATGTATAGAAAGCTACATGATCGCCTAAGCGTGTATCACGCATGGTTCATAACTGACTGAAATTCACTTACGTGCTAATAGCCTTGGGAAACCTATGAATCCCCTTCTTCTCCCCCCAGCTATGGGGAAACAGCAGGACAGACCGGGTTCTATAGCCTTGCATGGCTAATGGTCTACCGCAGAAAGAAATGGCAACCTACTGCGGGAAAACATCTTCCTCGTCAGTTATGTATCGAAAGCTACATGATCGCCTAAGCGTGTATCACGCATGGCACATAACTGATTGACTATAGTCATGAGTCTATCCCAGTTGTGTTGGGTCATATTTTTTTTTAAATATTCTAAGTAAATCTGTAAGATGTAGTATTTTTTGTCTGTTTCATACACTTTGGACTTTGCCACAAATAAATGTTTTTTAAAAGAATTCCAGAACTCCGAACGAGAGATGAAAAATAACGTTATTGGATGACAGGAATTAAAAAAAGAAAAAGATTTGCAAATTATATAGGTATACTTAGCAGTGACGTGCAGGGGTTTGGTGATGCCTTGGACTAACTCCTTGATTGTACGCCCCTACGACTCAAATATTTGGGGCCTACTCCGGTCTCGGTTACCAAAACACGACTCCACATTCAAACCAGCTTTTGGGACTGTGGGGCGCTTGTAAAACAAAGTGAACAGAGACAATTTCAAAAATTATATTTTTATTTCACACTTTGATTGGATGCTCAGAAATATATATACACCCCGATATGGATGTCTGGGGCCGTCTCACCCTCTGCACACTATTGACACCCAGTACTGAGATCTAATTCAGTTCGTTCCAGTTTTATAATTATGATATTGGGGCGTTATATTGCGACTGGGTAAAGTGATAATTGATAATTTGTTATTGTACGGTGTGGGGGGAGGGGAACATTTCAGGGGTAGCTCAGGTGGTGGCGGCAAAAGTGTATTATTCGCCCCCACCCCCCACATCCAGCGGAATGAGAACCCTCGCTACGCCACTAGAATATAGATAAATTGTAATATACATGAAATATTAAAAGAAAAGAAGTTTGCGTATCTGTGTGTATATGTGTATGTGTGTGTGCATACGTGTATGTGGGTGTATATGTGCATGTATGTGTATATGCGTATGTGTGTATATGTATATATGTGTATTTGTGCATATCCATGTATATTCGTATGTATGTGTATGTGCGTATGTGTGTATGCGTATGTTTGTATGTGTGTATATGTGTATTTGTACGTGTGTGTATATACGTATGTATGCATATGTGTATGTGTGTATATGTGTATGTGTGTATATGAGCATGTGTATGAGGGGTATATGCGTATGTGTGCATATGTGTATGTATGCTTATGCCTTTGTGTATATATGCGTATACATGTGTATATGTGTACGTTTGTATATGTGTACGTGTGTATATATGTCAGTGTGCGTATATATGTGTGTATATGTGCATGTGTATGTGTGTGTGTAAGCATATGTATGTATATGCGTATGTGTGTGTGTGTGTGTGTGTGCACGTCTATGTATATATTTCGTTACATACTATCACCGTTATAAAGAAAAGTCAAAGGAAGCAATATGCCGAATTTACTTGCAGACCAGCGGATATTTCCGGATCAGAATTTGGCCTCGAAAAATGGTGTTTTAATAAACAAAAAAACAAAAAAAAAAAAAATAGAAAGTGAAAAGAAAAAAAATGAATCTAATAATATATTAACTCAGTGGGATATATATTGAAAGTGTAATGATATACGAATCTACAGCGGCATTTCAACAGATCTATTTTCGATAAACGCTTGTTCTTACGCTGAGTAAAGGGTAATAAATAAAAACTGGGTAATTAGGTAAAATCAAATTTGAAAAAAAACAAAAAAAACACAGCAAAAACGATTCAGTTTTAGAAGGAGGATTGCTATCCGTATATATATATATATATATATATATATATATATATATATATATATATATATATATATATATATATATATATATATATATATATATATAAATAATGATTCCGACGCGAACTAAGTCTATACACTGAGGTTGAATAAGACTGACGAAGTTTTCGTCGGTTGAAATAGATCTATCCACCATATGAGGTAATTTTGGATTCTGTTGTGTAATACTCTCTCTCTCTCTCTCTCTCTCTCTCTATATATATATATATATATATATATATATATATATATATATATATATTAAACATGTTGTGTTGTATGTTAAAGACAACATCGTCCTGCATATTTTCTTAAAGAAAATATGCAGGACGATGTCGTCTTTAACATTCAACACAACATGTTTAAAAGAAAAGTTGCTGCCAAATTACACACACACACACACACACACACACACACACACACACACACACACACACATATATATATATATATATATATATATATATATTATAAATTAACTGATTTAAAATATGTTTTTTTTCGCTACACAGTAATAACCATGTTTCAAAAAATGGAACCTAAAAGCTTCGAATTTAATTTTGTAATTAAATTAAAGAGGATGAAATGGAACTAATGTTTTTAATTTAATTACAAAATTAAATTCGAAGCTTTTAGCTTCCATTTTTGAAACATGGTTATTACTGTGTAGTGAAAAAACATATTTTAAATCAGATAATATATAATATTAATGCTCTGTAAATTTACATTGAGCACTATTTTGTAAAATAAAAATATCTATAAGAACACCGGATTATATATCTTACTGTTCTTCATATATATATATATATATATATATATATATATGAAGAACAGTAAGATATATAATCCGGTGTTCTTATAGAACCGTCATTTGACATGCTATGGCATTTAGCGTCTGGTTAACAAAGTTCAAATTACTGTTTGTGTTTTTTTCTTAATATATATATATATATATATATATATATATATATATATATATGTAGTGAAAATTGTAGGTTTAAGATTTCAAAAAGCAGATGTTCTGGTGCACACGAGTGAGAGAGAGAGAGAGAGAGAGAGAGAGAGAGAGAGAGAGAGAGAGAGAGAGAGTCCGGGTGAATATCGACTGGTCTGAAGAGATGGACGGTTGAGGCCTACGAAATAAGTTATAACCTGACCTGATGGATTTTTAAGGATTCTGTATTCATCATATATATATATATATATATATATATATATATATATATATATATATATATATATATATATATATATATATAGTGTTTTAAGGCATGTTGTATTTATGGGTTAAAGTGATCAATGACACGGATAGAGTGTATGTAAATATAAAAGTGCACATTGAATTTAGCACTAAGAGGCGACAGACTCTTTCATGATAAACGTAATCGTCAGGCCAAACACACACACACACACACACACACACACATATATATATATATATATATATATATATGAATATATGGGAAAAATTTATGTTGGTGCCATTCCACATGCGCGCGAACGAGGGATGTTGGGAAGTAAACATTTTTTATCTCTATTCGATTTCATTTAGTTTATTTTTTACTTTTTTTATTTATTATCTCACAGTGCGATAATAGAAGTTCTGCCAGGAATGGCGAAATGTTGTAAAAACCCGGGCCCAAATTTACTGTAGATGACCTTGCGGTCAAGACACTCTCGGCATTTTCGTCGTAGTCAATTATTTCCTCCTTTGATCAGAGTAGCAGGTTTTATGTCAGAATTGAGGTCAGTATCGTTGCGGTGGGCAACCCACCATACCTCTCTCGTGCGCATGTGTAGTCGCACCAACATAACAAATTTAGTCCGATGAAGTCCTCAAGGACGAAACGCGTCACAAGAAAAATTTCCAATTTGTCATACATTTTCCCCAATATTGTTTTGATATATAAAAATATATATCGTTGTCTTATATATATATATATATATATATATATATATATATATATAAAATGAAGAGGTTATAATGGTTCCAACGAGAGAAAAGTCTGTATATTAAAAAGAAGAGAGGTACCGCAAACATTCTTTATTTTTCATAGTTTTACAACACGTGTTTCTGATCTCACGACCGTCTTCAGGTAAAGGGTGGAGATTTCCACATATTATTAAAAATAATTAATTTTTTTCCTTTATGTTTTTCAATGTTAAATATTCTCGATATGAGACATTCTCTGTTTTTGTGTTGGTCATTCGAATGGCTTTCTTTAAATGGCAGTGAAGATATATATATATATATATATATATATATATATATATATATATATATATTGTGTACATTTAGGTAGCATATTTTCATTCAAACAGGTTTGGTTAAATAATTTAGACATGTTATGTAGATTAGTTTTCATTGTGATCCTTTCAAGTTTGCGGATTAATTTTTTGGCAGATTTAGAAAATTGTGTAAGAAAAATACCAAAATTTTCTTTCGAATAGTTTTTATTTTTATGGGTTATTTTTATTTTATGGGTTTCGTCCTTGGGCCGTCATTTAGCAATTTTAAATGACTAATTTAGAAAATAATGTACTCAGCACCACAAAAAAATTTACATTTACTTAAGATATGTAGATGACATTCTCATTTTAGTCCAAGACAGAAACGAAATACACGACCTAAAAGAAAACTTTAAAAAAGCTCTGTACATATGAACTTAAAAGGGACAAAAAATGCTTTGATAGTAGGATTAATAATACATTTACTACCTTTCCTTATAGTTATTTTCTAAAGCGTAGCTTAGATGTGGTACAAGGCCGAAAGTATGCGGCACCTAGTGAGGATCGAACTCACTTTTCAGTCGTAACTGATCTAGCAAGACGACCTTGCTAACCATTACTCCACGTCGAGCTACCCACTACGTTATCTTATAAAAAATAGACAACTAGTATAAACACATGTACTGTCAACTATAAAAGTAAATGTCCTATTACAAATTAGCTATTATACGAAACTTAATGAACCGTGCAAAATCAAATTCTTCAACAACAAAGATTTTCTACGTTGAATTAAAAAATATTAAACAAACCCTCATTAATAATGACTTTCCTAATTACAACGTTGATGAACAAATTAGACAAGCTATTAGAAATATTAACATGAATAAAAATGAATACAATACATCATCAAATAACTCTAAACATATCAAAATACTCGATCAACTGCATTCCAGCTATCAACAGGAGGAAAAACTTATAAAAAAGACTCATAAACACTAATATATAATAATATATCTCCCAGTGATCCAAGTAAAAAATAAAATTAATCATATACTATACTAAATTTAATACCACCTAGTTGTCCAAAACAACTCTTCTCCGCCAACTAGAATCTTGCAAAAGGCCAACATCGTATGTCAATTTAAATGTCCTTTAGGAGATTGTATCTCTGATAAAATTGTCAATACGTACGTTGGCTTTACTGCGACGATGCTAACAAAAAGACTTATATTTCATTTGGCTGAACATAGTTCAATACATCAGCACTTAAAGGAACACTCATGACCACAATCACAGATTAGACGGATGTTAGTTCAAAATACATCTATATTTCATAAAGACAATAACGAGCAAAAACTAAAAATCCTTGAAACCCTTTATAAAAGAGAATTAAAGGCCAAAATAAATAAAGGCAACATAGTCCGTAAATGCTTATGAAAAAAATTATTATATGCGTAAAAACAAAAAAGTTACTCCCTTTACATTGAAAACAAAAAACAACAAAAGAACACGTTAACTTTGAACTTTGAAATCTAGAACGCTGAATAGGCAGGGGAAAAAATAACGAAAAGTTTAAATGTTTTAAGTTCACAGAAATACATATACATATTCACAGACGACGTAACCCCTTGAAGATGGTCTCAGATGAGATTGAAAGTACTTTGGAAAATAAAAACTATTCGAAAGAAAATTTTGGTATTTTTCTTACTCAATTTTTCTAAATCTACCAAAAAGTTAATCCGCGAAATTGAAAGAATCACAACGCAAACTAATCGACACGATATGTATAAATTATTTAACCAAACCTGTTTTAATATATATATATATATATATATATATATATATATATATATATAGCACCCGATGCATAAATTGTCGTCTAAATTACACAAAAATGAAAATAACACCGACATCTCATTTTAACAGATATATTTACCTAAATGACAAAAATAATATCTTGAAATACTAAAGAATAAATTGATTCAATAAAATCGCCATTGGCTTCAACTACGGTCTCCAAATGACTTCGGAATCTCCTGCAACTCTTCTGGACGGTCTCCTTGTTTAAGTTGGTGAATGCTGCCATTATCGTTGCATTCAGGTTATTTTTGGTGTTTTATACTAATCAAGGGGGTTTGCAGTCTGGGGAGTTACGTGGCTAGATGTAAGGAGTGATGTGATTGCAGAAATTGTTTGACAGCGTTCTCCTGCTTGTATGGTATGGTACAGAGTCCTATTTCCAGACATAGGTTCTTCCAGCAGTCACCCTCTTGATCCAGGGCAGCACTACCTCCTCAAGGCACTTGATGTGTTAGGTCTGAGACCCCCACCAACAAATTCTGGAATGCTTTTCTTATCGGAATGATCAGTGTGAGTTTTCCGAGCTGCTGTACCTTCGTAATCACCATTAGACTCATCCAACTCTTTCCGAATCCTTTGCACTGTTCTCAAATTGAAAACCAAACACTCTGAAATCTTCGTATTGGAGAATCCGGCGATAATTCCAAACAGTACAGCACGATATTTCCTAAATTCTGGCAGAGTAAATTGCGTCATGGTGTTCTTTTTCTCACAGACGGTGCCCAACAGCCCCTACAATACTGTGAAGTCGACAAAAAAAAACAAAAACAAAAAAACAACAAACAACGCGCATGCACGAAATAAAAATACATATGGAGACAATTTAACCATCGCACCCTGTACACACACATATATATATATATATATATATATATATATATATATATATATAAAAATATAGGTAACTATACTCGTGTCGTGTCGACTATATATATATATATATATATATATATATATATATATATATATATATATATAATTAACATATATATATATATATATATAATTAACATATATATATATATATATATATATATATATATATATATATATATATATATATATATATATATATATATATATGTTAATTTCACTTTATAATAAAAAGAGCTGGAATGTTTCCACAAAGACGTTTAATCACTAACAATAGCAGTAACTTATAGCAGTAAGATGTGTGCGCGTGTGTGTTTATCTATGTTATTATATAGAACAAAGAATTACTGGCAAAGCAGGACCTTCGTGCCTGTAAAAAACAGAGTGTTAGAAGTACGCTTTTTTCCCTTGACATCGCTATTATTTTAACTTCAATCCTCGGCTATGTTTACTGTTTTAAAAAGTGATTATTAGAATTGCAATAAAACCTAAACATATGATGAAAATGAATTTATACAGTTTTTTGTTCTTGAGGATTTACAACAAAGATATTTATCCCCATTTATTTATTGAATTGTTTATTTGTAAGAAATTTTATAACAATTGAAAAACTAATAGAACTGTATCAAAACTAATAAAATGCAACATTTTTCATTTACTAATTTATAAAGTAATAACACACACACACACACACATATATATATATATATATATATATATATATATATATATATATATATATATATATATATATATATATATACCTGCTTCAGAATTAGTATTGTTACGGATACTCTCTCTCTCCCCCTTTCTCTCTCTCTCTCTCTCTCTCTCTCTCTCTCTCTATATATATATATATATATATATATATATATATATATATACAGGGTGTCCATAAAGTTCGTTTGCACTTTAAAAAATTTAATAATTTAAAGTACACACGAACTTTATGGACACCCTGTATATACCTGCTTCAGAATTAGTATTGTTACGGATACTTTTGGTTCTGCTCGTATCCATGATAGTTTGGGATGTGCTTGTAATTATTTTGATATTCTTAAGATTGGATAAATTCTTTTGAATAGTAGATGTTAAGGAGTTAGTAGACAGTATTATAAACCTGTTTTATTATATGGTATTATAAGCATTATAAGTAATATGGTATTATATGCCGTTTTTATTGTCATTGTGCCTTCCTCAGGTGTATATCGATACAAGATTCACAAATATAGATCATCTTCAGGGGTGAAGTGAAGACAAAAAATGAATGTAATTGATAGTTGGGATTTTTTTGTAAATGCGCATGAAATGCGCCCTGTTAGAATTATTTTAAACACGTATGAACGCGCTCTCTTATAGTTAATTGATTTCGGGTGAGATTGAAAGTACTTGGGGAAATAATAATAAAAGTGTTGTGGCGTCCTCCCTCTAATGAGGCTATAGTGGACTCTTCCACTTACTATACAGTTACTAGGATAAATATGCCTCAGGGGGAAACAGTGATAGACTGAACGCTAGTCGACCGATACACACTCCCAAATCATGTAACACTCTTCTGTTGTATTTACTGTTCAATACACTATTTATCTGCAACCTCTTGTTTTGTTATTCTTCACCATTTACTTGGTCACAACAAAAAGAAATAAAAAACCCACGGCGCGTTAATGAATATAATATCAACATTAAGAAGTCGATCAAGAATTCCAGTGGTTTACCTACTTCACGCCGCTGGCGGGTATTGTATTTTGTTATAAAGATTACCATTTCATTTCCAACCTCCGTTTTGGTTATTCCTCATTCAGTAACCATCCCTAGGTTACAACGATAATCGGATTATATTATGGAGTAATGTATATAAGTCTCCACCAGATACAATGGTGTTCACACATATGAACTCACACAGACTCCCTTGACGTATAAAGCAGTCACGCGCACACAGGTGGACAGATCAATTGATGATTTCCCTGCACCCAGTGTCGGATTGGCCAGACTGTCAGCTTGCCCGTTGGCAAGTGAGCGGGCGCCCGATGGAGCGTGCCCCCAAATCAAATAAAAATGCAATAAAGAAACAGACTACTGTAATAAGTAATAAAAAAAGAATAAGAACTTTATAAAGACATTTGAACACTATCAGTTACTCAAGTCCAATGGGAGAGGCCATTTTCCAGGCTAAAGGTTATAAAGACAAGGTTAAGAAATTCGCTGTCTGATGAGAAATTGAAATCGTACATGTTTCTGTCCATTGAAAAAGAAATGTTAGATGAATTGGCTGCAGAAGTCATTATTGGCAGATTCAGACAATCATCTGGTGAACAGAAACAATTGCTCTTAATATAGTGAACTGCATGTAACAATCGATTGTTCCTGTTAATTTGTAAATTGTGCAGATATTTTAAAAAAATATCAACCAATTACTTAAAATGAAAAATAAATAAATAAAAGATTGAATTATAACATTCTGTATTTTTTCACCCCAGGCAAGGCAATAAATCCACTAAGACACAAGGGGTTATTGGGTGTGGAAAATAAGAAATTAGATAGTGATTGACATTGCATTTAGATTTTTGAAGATTAAAGTTGTTTGGAAGGCATGAAAGCGGAAGCGAGAAGTGCGAGAAAAGAAACTGTTAGCGTAGAATTTACGGTTTCATCTTGCCAGCTTAACTTTAAATTTCTGAGATCTCAACGCCAGTCTAGTATTGCGGTTAAATTTTAAAATTTCTAGGAATTTCTAGCGAAGAGCTCATCTGAACAATTACCATGAAAGTATTTATAGAAAAGGCACAGAGAGGTAACCTTACGGTGATGGGAATTGACAGAAGTCGCGATACCAGATCAGGACCAATAATATTGCTGATTTTTCTTTGGATTTACATTTAGTATTTACTGCCAGTAATATGTACATTATAAGACTCCTCCTTGTTTGCATCCTTACTTATCAGTAAGAGGTAGCTGAAATTTCTGGGACACGTGATGAGAAAAGAAAGCTTGGGGAATCTGACACTCACAGGGCGGACAGATGAAAAGAGAGACAATGGAAAGCAACGCATGATATACCTGGCGGGCTTAAGCAAGTGGGTGACAGAACGTGGCCTGGGGGAGGTGGCAGAGAGACGAAACTTATTGAGAGCCACAAGGGATAGGGGAAGGTGGAGAGCTATGATCGCCTACGTCCTGAAAGGACACGGTACATAAAAAGAAAAAAAAGAATATGTGCAGTACGTGAAAGAATTTTTTTTTAAGCATTTCACCCCAAGCAAGGCGGGAAGCCACTAGCACGCAAGGGGTAACAGAGAGTTGGAGCGAGAGCAAAGAGGAGTGATAGAGGAAAGGATGAAGAGAAGGACAGGGGATAGATCAGGGCATCTGGAGACGTCGATTGACATTATATTTGAATAGTTGGAGATTATAGCTATCAGGGAAACAGGAAAAGGGGAGGGAGTTCCACAGGCGAGATGTGCGAGACATGAATCTATTGGGGTAGAAGAGACGGCTACATTTAACAGTGTCGACAGTGAAAGGGTGAGAGCGAGATGCCAGCCTAGTTGAACGCTGGGAACCAGCGAAAGCAGCCCATCGGAGCAGTTACCATGAAAGTATTTGTAAAAAAGACAGAGGGAGGCGACGGCACGTTTGTGAGACAGCGACTGCAGACGAGATGCCAGATCAGGGCCAATTACACTGCATATACGTCTCTGGATTTTATCAAAGCTTAGCAAGCAGCGGAGAACCAAGGGGAGCGCGATTTGACCTTATATTTCCTTGAAGGGATGAAAACCTCGATTTTAGCTTTAACCCAGGTGGAGACCTCGGAAACACATTCTTGAACGGGGAGCGTAAAGACAACATCCCAGGGAAATCGCGAAGGAAATCTCGGAACGAGTTCCAGTCTGCTCGTTGATAGCAGAACGAGGTTCTAATGGTAGGAGGTTCTTTCCAGGGGTGGAGTTGAAGGAGATGTTGACAGAAACTACAGCATGATCGGAGTTGCCAAGAGGGCAGAGCTACGTGGTGCTACAGGACTCGGGGATGGAGGTAAAACGTAGATCGAGAAGAGAAGCCTTACCGTTCAGGTTGTAGAGAAAACGTGTGGGGAAGTCAACTATTTGCGTGAGGGATTGAGAAATTGAAGAATTAAGGGGTTTGTATGTTTGCAAGGTCAGTAGTAGCGTTTTTAATCCACTTAGTATGATGGGCGTTAAAATCACCAAACACGAATATGTGAGCCTTACTCCAAAAATTTAATTACACCTTTTTTCTTCCATAGTTTTCTTTAAATTTTTTTTATTCGTTATGAAAATTAAACGATGGCATTTTAGTCATGAGTGGTCCTCTCTGTCTCCTGGTAAAACAAATCTTAGACCCAGTCCGCCACTGCTTTCTCCGAGACTGAATTCATTAAATTGTAAAAAAAATGAATTTAATTCAATTGTAATTAAATTGAATGCATAGATTAATCTGGTGATAATTATAATTTTCAGACTGACAGAATAATTACGCGCACATACACACGAACACACAAAGTGTACAGGATGCAATGCGTAAATTGTCGTCTAAATGACGCAAAAAATTAAAAATAACACTGGCATCTCATTTTAACAGATACACTGGGCGCGATGGATAAATTGTCATCTAAATGACGCAAAAAATTAAAAATAACACTGGCATCTCATTTTAACAGATACACTGGGCGCGATGGATAAATTGTCATCTAAATGGCGCAAAAATTAAAAATAACACTGGCATCTCATTTTAACAGATACACTGGGCGCGATGGATAAATTGTCGTCTAAATGGCGCAAAAATTAAAAATAACACTGGCATCTCATTTTAACAGATACACTGGGCGCGATGGATAAATTGTCGTCTAAATGACGCAAAAATTAAAAATAACACTGGCATCTCATTTTAACAGATACACTGGGCGCGATGGATAAATTGTCGTCTAAATGGCGCAAAAATTAAAAATAACACTGGCATCTCATTTTAACAGATACACTGGGCGCGATGGATAAATTGTCGTCTAAATGGCGCAAAAATTAAAAATAACACTGACATCTCATTTTAACAGATACACTGGGCGCGATGGATAAATTGTCATCTAAATGGCGCAAAAATTAAAAATAACACTGGCATCTCATTTTAACAGATACACTGGGCGCGATGGATAAATTGTCGTCTAAATGGCGCAAAAATTAAAAATAACACTGACATCTCATTTTAACAGATACACTGGGCGCGATGGATAAATTGTCGTCTAAATGGCGCAAAAATTAAAAATAACACTGGCATCTCATTTTAACAGATACACTGGGCGCGATGGATAAATTGTCGTCTAAATGGCGCAAAAATTAAAAATAACACTGGCATCTCATTTTAACAGATACACTGGGCGCGATGGATAAATTGTCATCTAAATGGCGCAAAAATTGAAAATAACACTGGCATCTCATTTTAACAGATACACTGGGCGCGATGGATAAATTGTCGTCTAAATGGCGCAAAAATTAAAAATAACACTGGCATCTCGTTTTAACAGATACACTGGGCGCGATGGATAAATTGTCGTCTAAATGGCGCAAAAATTAAAAATAACACTGGCATCTCATTTTAACAGATACACTGGGCGCGATGGATAAATTGTCATCTAAATGGCGCAAAAATTAAAAATAACACTGGCATCTCATTTTAACAGATACACTGGGCGCGATGGATAAATTGTCATCTAAATGGCGCAAAAATTAAAAATAACACTGGCATCTCATTTTAACAGATACACTGGGCGCGATGGATAAATTGTCATCTAAATGGCGCAAAAATTAAAAATAACACTGGCATCTCATTTTAACAGATACACTGGGCGCGATGGATAAATTGTCGTCTAAATGGCGCAAAAATTAAAAATAACACTGGCATCTCATTTTAACAGATACACAGGGTGCGATGGATAAACTGTCGTCTAAAAGACGAAAAAAAATGAAAAATAACACTGACATCTCATTTTAACAGATATACAGTGCGCAATGGATAAATTGTCGTCTAAATTACGCAAAAACGAAAATAACATTTTAACAGATATATTTACCATAATTACACCAAAAATATCTTGAAATACTAAAGAGTAAATTTATTCAATAAAATCGCCATTGGCTTCAATCACGGCCCCCAGACGACTTCGGAATCTCCAGCAACTCTTCTGGACGGTCTCCTTATTGAAGTTAGTGAACGATACCATAATGCTTGCCTTCAGTTTATCTTTGGTGTTACAAGGAGTTTTTGTTGGTCTCTCACTCAGCTGGGCCCCACACATAATAATCAATAGGGTTGCAGTTTGGAGAGTTAGGTAGCCAGAGTTAGGTAGCCAGATGCAAAGGATGATGTGATAGCAGAATTTTCTTATCAGAACGATGAGTTTTTCGAGCTGCCGTACCTTCGTAATCACCATTAGATTCATCCAATTCTTTCCGAATTCTCTGCACTGTTTTTAAATTGACACCCAGCCAATCTGAAATGTTTGTATTGAAGCTTCCGGTGCGAATGCCAAGCAGTACAGCGTGCCTTTTCCAAATTTCTGGCGAAGTGAATTGTGTCATGGTGCTCGTTTTCTCACAGACAGTGCCCAACAGACTCTTTTGTGCAGTTAACAAAATCAAAAACAAGTTCTGTTATAATTCTTCTCGGCGCCGAGTGTCTTCAAGAAGTTGGCATTCATGGCTCTCCACAATTTCCTGTCCATAATAAACTTAAACGTATTTTTGTCATCTCTCCTAAACCTTGTTCCGCCATCCATTTGCTCAAGCTCGCTAGGGAGGTGGCGCAATGTATTCCTGCCCCTCTTACTTTCAATCTGTCTTGCGAGTATCAGGTTTTCCAAGCCGTCTTTCCTCACTATGTTCCCGAGAAATTTCAAATGTCTCTACCTGGTGTTAATTATAGGTTTCCTTTTTGCTTCCATTTTCTCTAAACCCTTGTCGTTGCTCACATGTTTGATCCATGGTATTCTCGGCATTCTTATGTAGAAGCACATTTCTGTTGCTTCAAGACTCATATTCATCTGTGAGGTGATTGTCCAGCACCCACTGCCATATAGGAGGACTGATATTACATAACTGTTCAGGACTCTTTTCTTTGTAGAAGCCCATTTCTGTTGCTTTAAGTCTCTTCTTCATCCATGAGGATATTGTCCGGCATTCACTGCCATATAGGAGGACTGATATTACATAATAGTTCAGGACTCTTTTCTTTGTAGAAGCACATTTCTGCTGCTTCAAGTCTCTTCTTCATCCATGAGGATATTGTCCAGCACCCACTGCCATATAGGAGGACTGATATTACATAACAGTTCAGGACTCTTTTCTTTGTAGAAGCCCATTTCTGTTGCTTTAAGTCTCTTCTTCATCCATGAGGATATTGTCCGGCATTCACTGCCATATAGGAGGACTGATATTACATAATAGTTCAGGACTCTTTTCTTTGTAGAAGCACATTTCTGCTGCTTCAAGTCTCTTCTTCATCCATGAGGATATTGTCCAGCACCCACTGCCATATAGGAGGACTGATATTACATAACAGTTCAGGACTCTTTTCTTTGTTTCTATCAAAATTTTCCTGTTTCATAATACGTTACTTAGCTTTTGGAAGTCATCTTTCGCTATCTCAATGTACCTTCGGATTTCAGTGACGCACTTTCCGTCCTCACTACGTTTAAAATGTTGAACTTGTTTGATTCTGGTTTCTCGAATTTTTATTTTCGCACATTGGGCTGTTGTTCCTTTTGCTGATACCATTTAGAATATCAATTTAAATTTCTTTTATCTAAATTATAACTTAGGAGTAGGGTATGACGAAATGTCATCGAGGAAATAATATTTTAATTTAATATAGATAATTTTTTTTTTTAATAAATTAAGTATAAGTTCGCCTTTTGAAATGCATCCTTGGGGTTGTTAGAAATAGATAGGGCTTCTACGGATGGACGCGACACTCAAGGTTGAAATCACAGATACGAGAGGAATATGTTCGGCGTGTAAAGAAGCTTTGAGGATTCAAGTTGTATGGTAGTAATTTTAGCTTCATGTTTGGGCAGTCTGGGTTATGAGTTACGGTGTAGGTATTGTTGAGTGAACCGAAGAGGAACTAGCAAATTTGAAGGTGAGGAATTTTAGGGAAAAGGGAAATGTTTTTTACTTTTTCACATTGGCTGTAATCGTCATCAGAATAAAAGTAATCTGAATACGATGACCGTTTATTGAATTTTTTGTTTATTTTATTCCAGTACCATTGGCTTCTGTTGAACTTTTTTTGTTTATTGTATTCCAGTACCCTTGCCTTCTGTTGAACTTTTTTGTTTATTGTATTCCAGTACCCTTGCCTTCTGTTGAACTTTTTTGTTTGTTGTATTCCAGTACCCTTGCCTTCTGTTGAACTTTTTTGTTTATTGTATTCCAGTACACTTGCCTTCTGTTGAACTTTTTTGTTTATTGTATTCCAGTACCCTTGCCTTCTGTTGAACTTTTTTGCTTATTTCATTCCAGTACACCCCCCTTCTGTTGAACTTTTTTATTTATTGTATTCCACTACCCTCGCTTTCTGTGGAACTTTTTGTTCATTGTATTCCAGTACCCTCGCTTTCTGTGGAACTTTTTGTTTATTTTATTCCAGTACCCTCGCTTTCTGTTGAACTTTTTTGTTTATTTAAGTATACTTCAGTTTATTTATTTAATAATTAGTTATGGTGATTTTCTAAGCGTAGCTTAGTTGTGGCACAAGTCCGAACGCGCGAGGCACCCAGTGAGGATCGAACTCACAACTCAGGTGATCTAGCGACTCAAGCTTGCTAACCATTTACTCACATCGAAGTGCCCTTCAATAATTAGTGATGAATTAAAAAAACATCGTATTTTTTAAATCGTTTCACCCCCCCAAAAAAATAAGGCAATAATGCCACTAAGACGTAGTGTGTTTCAGGGAACGAAAGAGAATGAAAAAAGCTTCAGTTGTGATGGATGAGGAAAGGACAAAAAAAAGAACACAGACGATACATTTTTTTTAAGATTGTAGTTATGATGTGAGCAAGAAATCGGTAGGGAGTTCCACAGGTGAGAGATGCGAGAAAATAAACTGTTAGAGTAGAAGTGGCGGTTTCATCTAGCTAGTTCAAAAGTAAAACAGGGATACATCGTTGCCAATCTAGTAGCATGCTTAAATTCATGCAGTCAGGGCGCCAGTAAATAATTTCGTCGGAGCAGTTGTCATGAAATATTTGTAGAACAGACGGAGGGAAGCCAAGTCGCGTCGGTGAGAAAGTGACTGGAGACATGATACCTGGCTAGAGCAGATATGGTATCAGTATTCAATACATGGTAAATTCATATATACTAATATGGAAAAGAATTAAGATTTTCGTTAATATATGCATATTATTTGGAATGCACCTTTTGACTCGGGCAATCTTGGAAAGGGGAGAGGCATTCTGAAATCTGCTGCTAAGAATGTTGGTTCACTGTGTCGTTCTAGATCTATCTTACATGTATACCATTCGCCCATGCTTTGAATATTGCTGCCATATATGGTCCGGTGCTACTGCTATATATCTAGAGATTCTTGAGAAAATCAAAAAAAGAAGAATCTGCAATGCTGTTAGTCCTGACCTAGCATCTCAACTTCAGTCACTTTCGCACCGCCGTAATATCGTTCCCTTGTGCCTTTTCTATAAATAATTTCATGGTAATTGTTCTTGATGGACTTTCCACTATGTTTGTTATCTTTATTCCCCATCCCCAGACAAATTGTACATATAGGAACTAGTTAGAATTGCATAGAGACCATGAGGTATTATGGTGGCTGTAGTAAGAATGGCTAGTGAGAATTTGTTGTTTTGGCGTAAGGAATACTGTGATATGTTTAGGTCAGCAACTGTGACTAGCTTAAGATAAGACAGATTGAAGACCAGCTTTTCCCCACCCAGACTCTTAGCCTTGAGCCACATTTTTACATTTGCAAAAATAAATATTACCATCTTCTATGGTAGCCAGTCTCTAAGAATGCAGTACTAGATTGGCGGAAAGGTCTCAATGTTTTAAAATTGAATTGTCTATGTGTAAACGCAAGTTCTATGCTAACAGTTTCTTCTATTGCAGTTTTCGCTTGTGGAATTCTCTTTCAGCATTTTTGCTTGCTAGTCAAGTTTGATTTTCAAAAATTATTTAAATTTGGGGAAATTGTATGACAAAATGGAAAAAGGTTACTTGTGGCGTATTTGGTCCTTCAGGACTTCATCGGACTAAATGTGTTATGTTGACGGGACTACACATGTGCACGAACGAGAGATGCTGGGAATTCTACAATTTTTTTTTTTTTTTAGCCGAATTTATTTACAGTCATTTTTTTTTCTTTCTTATCACTTTTATAAGTAGGTTTGTCATTTTATTTCTAATGAAATTGCGTCTCGGCTTCAGTCCCTTTCTCACCGATATTTCTATAAATATTTTCCCGGTAATTATGCTAACGAGATTTACTCTTTGATACCTAGACTTTATGAAGTCAAGCGCAGTACTAGATTGGCAAATAGGTCTCATCATTTTGTAGTTGAAATGGCTAGATGTAATTGTAAGATCTATGCTAACAGTTTATTTTTCCTCGCTTCTCGCTTGTGGAACCCTCTTCCGGCTCCATGCTTTCCAGCCAACTTTGATCTTCAAAAATTTAGTTGCAATGTAAATCGTTATCGTCTGTCTTCCTGATTACTCTCTTTTTCTTTATCGTAATCGCTGTTTGATAATGTTTCTCTTTTCTTTTTATCCTTTCACACTCTGTAACCCCTTGTGTCTTAGTGGCTTTACAACCTTGCTCCGGTGAAATTATTAAAAAAACTATGAATAATCGTTTTGTCATGACCCTCGGCTGTTTTTTGTTTCATTGTTGTTGGTTGTTTGTGCAAAAGATGTAAATGTCACATGTTTGTGCATGAAAAGAAAGCCCATAATTTTAAGTGCACCGACATTTTTATACCGACCATCTGGTCATCATTTTTTTTTTAATCTCACGCGTGGTTTTGCGTAAGACAGACCAGAATTAGCTAAAAAGATATTTCCCCATTTACTGACTTCTGTCAAACTTTTGTTTATTCCTGTAACTTTTCTATTGCTTTTGTTTTCGCTGAACAAAAAGGAGAGAAAAATAGCGAATAATCTCATAAAAATCCGACAAGGGAAGATAGTATTTTCAAACGTATTTGTGTTTGCAGAAAACAAAGGCTTTTATTTTGTTTTCTATAAGTAGAATCGTTGGCTTTTCTGCTTCTGAATCAAACCTGCTAACTTGTCTAATTAGCAAATCTGCACTGATAGATTTCAATAAAGCCAAAGTTAAATAAGCAAATGGAATTTCGCCTTTCCTTATTTATTTATTTATTTTTTTTCAGCCTTACGCTATTTGTTAACGTTGACTTTGCTAATTGATCCGAATTGCGCCTCTGTAATGTGGCAACTATTTCCGTTATTTCAATTGGCACAACAGCTAGAAACTCGATGCAATAAATAGGAAGAGGACAAAGAAAAATCGGTTGCTATTAAGAATCCATTTTGTTATAACTTCATAAGTGTGAGCGAAACGCCTTCGATTTCTTCCTTCTACAGGGTGCCCAGTAAAAAAGCGGTAAATTCAGAAAGACGCGAGACAACAGTTGTAAACTGATGACGGCCGATGCGACCGAGACATTCAGAAAGAATTTCTGTATATGTCGTCAAAATCCCAACGTCGGATGTTCTTTGAAAAGTACGATAACTTGAGGCTCAAAATCAGAGTTGTTTTAGCCACACGAAAAGGACAAAACGAAAGACAAATAACCTTTAAATGACGAGTCACAAGATCGATCAGCAATTAATCAATCATAAAATAACCAATCTGAGTTATGTAATTAAGCGAGAGTCGAATGATTATTCAAGGTCATGAATATTCAAGAAATTTATTCAAGGTTATTCAAGGTCAATTATTCCTGAAAGATTAAACAATGATAATAAATTTACCCCTTATTTTACTGGTCAACCTGTATATTCCATCTTCTTCAGAATGCGGGTGTTGATCGCTCCCACAACCTCTTATCGTTTGTAGCTCTTAAATTATTTTTCCCGCTAGGTCATCCATTCACATAAATTCGTCAGGTGGCTGGCTCGCTGTCTTCCCCTGTCTATTTAGCCTTTGTTGTGTCCTGTGAATATCAAATTTTTCCAAACTATATTTCAAACAGTAGGTGACCCAGAAATTGCAGCTGTTTCTTTCAGATTCTATTTCTCAGAAATAAACGAAAGTAAATTTAAATCTATGAAGTAAAAAAAAGTTGGGTTGAAGGTAAAAAAGAAAGTCCTGAAAAAAAAAAAGAAAAAAAAACAAAACAAAAAAAAACAACGCACGCTTTGTTAGGGTAGGTAAAAAGTCGACAGAAAATGTATAGCTAGCCGCTCGTATTCGAGGATACCCGTCGAACGATTCTACTTATAGAAAACTAAATAAAAGCCTTTGTTTTCTGCAAACACAAATACGTTTGAAAATACTATCTTCCCTTGTCGGATTTTTATGAGATTATTCGCTATTGCAGACACTCGCTCAAGCACATTTGTGTTTATTCAACACCCACGGAGACCACCTGTGGTTTATACTGCACCTCTGCTGAGCAGACCTTTTTAAACAAGGCCAGCACTCTCAAGCCCTCAGCCACGATGACTTGTAACTTTGTGCTAGCATAGCTATCGACGGCCTCCAAGGTTTCCGTCTACACAATTTCACCCATAACCTGTGGTATGGTTTTCAGGCACTTTCCAAAGGCCGCACGCTGGGTTCGACCCTTCCAGTCCGATAACATCAGGAAGTTTCCTTACGAACAAATCTACTATGGTGAGATTCGAACCCGGGTCTCTAACCACTCAGCCATGTGCCCACAAACAGAGAATATCGGCTTTGTTGAAAGAGAAATTAAATGTTATCATTTAAAATTGCTAATATTTTCAATAAAATTATACTACGTGTATAAGCAGTCTTTTTTGTTTCCATTTTCCTTAATTTGTTACTTCTGAGATCTGTCAGCATCACATTTTCTGTTGCCACCGGTTTTTCTCTTCATCTGTGAAATGATTTTTCAGCATTCCCTGCCATTCCAGAGGATTGATACTACATAACAGTTCAGTACTCTTTCTTTTCTTTCTAACGAATCTTTCCTGTTTCTTCGTACTTTGCTTAGCTTTTGGAAGTCATTTTTCGCTATTCACACAAGCTCGTTAGATAGGTGAAGCGCTAACTTCCTTCCGTCCATTTTCCTTCGATATGTCCTGCGAGTTTCATGTTCTTCGAACCCTCTTTCCACGCCGTGTCCAAGAAATTCCAGCCGTTTCTTTTTGACTTAAAATTCTTCATTTTGTTAGAAAACCAGATAAAAATATAAAATCAGTAACCTTTAAAAGTTAATATCTGATTTACCCCCCTCCCGACTTTTAACATCTAATTTCCTAAGTGCTTGTGCTTCTTCTTCTTTACATGCAGTGTCCCTTCAGGATATAGGCGATCATGACTCTCCACAACCTCCTATCTCTTTTATCTCATAGCAACGTTTTTTGTCCCTTTGCTAAAACAATTTTGCCGTTATCTTGTTTTGACAAACTTTCTCGTCTCTTTCCACACTTCGTAATAATTTCTTTCAACCCGCTCTTCATTTAAACGCTATTACCTGCTATTTTTCTTTTGTTTCGACATTATGACCTTCCATAGGAACGCTGTCCAGTCACATGAAATATTGGCTGTGCGACTACAATTCGTGACCCATAAAATCCGGACAGATAATTTAACCAAGCCACATAAGTAATAATTACAATCCCTGTGAGATGTACGTCAAAAAAAAAAAAAAAGAAGATAGGTCTGGCCTGTGGAGGTGGACAGGCGTGGTGGAAGAGAGGCTAGTGACAACGTCTTCTTTTCCTTCCTGCCTCACTCCTTTCCTCGGTAGTCTCCCTTGATTTTTCCTCTGCCGGGAAATCGATGCCCAGGTGTCTGCATTTCCTCGTCGGAAATTGATTTCATTAAATCATCGCCATTTTGAACTGATTGTTTGACGCCATCTCTCTCTCTCTCTCTCTCCCACCCTCTCTCTCTCTCCCTCCCCCTCCCTCTCTCATGTCTCCGCGAAGTGATTATTTTCTTCTGGCAAAGTTTTTCTACGTAGGAGCCATAAAAAAAAAAGAGAAAGAAAAAGAAAATATGGCGTTTATTTGATCGACTCTTGTCAGTTTTATTTTGCTTGGTGTGGATTCCCCCCCGCCCCCAAATTCGTTTTGTGTGATTCGAACTTTCACATTTGATTTCTCTCGAGAACATTCCGATCTTATTAGCACTCGTCTTTTCTATTCCCCACCTCGTTTATAAAACAATATTCCGAATACTTACACTATTCGGGGTAGATTGTTCTAGTTCCACGTGCCACGCCTTTTCTGGATATCTCACTTTCAGCTGTTTCCCTTTAGTAATACAATTCACGGTGGAGTAATGGATAGCGGCTTTTGAGGAATCGGAGAGCCTAGTTCGAATTCCAGTCAAATCTATTGCATTCACTTACGTGCTATTATGAATCCTCTTAGTCTCCCCACCCCTAGCTATGGGTAAATAGCGGGACGGACCGGGTTCTATAGCCTTGGATGGTAACTAGTCTACCGCAGAAAGAAATGGCAACCTGCTGCGGGAAAAAAATCACACATGACACATAACTGACTGAAATTCACTTACGAAAGGTATGAATCCTCTTCTTCTCCCCCCGCCCAGATATGGGTAAATAGCATGACAGACCAGGTTCTATAGCCTTGGGTGGAAACTGGTCTACCGCAGAACCTACTGCGGAAAAAAAAATCTGCCTCGTCAGTCATGTATCGAAAGATACATGATCGCTTAATTGTGTATCACGCATGGCACATAACTGACTAAGTGAATGCAATTCTCCAAGTGTTCACCGCAGCTGTTGCCAGGTAGTGAACTCAGAATTCTTTGTTTCAAGTCACTAAATTGCATCAACCAACGCTTTTGTATCAACTAAATTACTTCAACCAATGCACGTGTCCTCGGTTGAAGTAATCTACTCCTTCTTATATATGCCTTCATTAATACCATACCGCGTCTTTGATATGTCATTTTCATACTTCTTTCCTCGCAATAAAAACGTTATGGTCTATTATTTATCTGATGCAGTGGTAGGTCATACAATAAATAGGCGCCCACCATAAAACTTGTTTTTAAGTCCTATATTTCTACCCACACTTACATACAGCTTTTTAGTCCTGGGTATGAGGACAAAATACATCGAAAAGCATGACCTTTTATTGGGCGGCATTTAAGCTAGATCCCGTGGGGGATTCTTGGTTTGGCCACCATCACATTAGGTAGGGAGGAGTAGGTGCGATAGACATCAAGAAACTACAGAACCCAAAATTGATTGCTGCATTTAAATATTGAATTAATGTTTAAGCTTACCTTTTAAAAGTTTAACGATAATTGTTCTGCTGCCACTTAATTTTAAGACGATTTGATGTACGTAGATCCTTATTTTCCGAACAAACAATTATTTTTATTTCATGGGCGACAGAAAAGGGGACAGTTTATAAGATAAAATTTAATATAGTGTAAAGATGGGAAAATAGAATTAGTTATATATTCAACATTTGAAAAGTTAGAGAAACACAATAGTTAAAACCTATATTATGGAATCTATATGAATAAATGCGAAATTGGAACTTAGTTCTCCTACGAATTCTAAGATTAAAAAGCCCC
>OZ038507.1:36059196-36124196 GCA_964036315.1 Acanthosepion esculentum | reverse complement strand
ATATGGTTGCATACCATATCACGTGACGTCCGAAACAGCCATTTCTGACGAAAGATCGGGGCCGATCTGAAATATCAAATATATATATATATATAAAAAATATAAATAAATACTTTCACGAAAAAAACATTCAATTTTTTTTTTAATTTGCAACTTTTCAGTTGTTTTATATATATATATATATATATATATATATATATATGTGTGTGTGTGTGTGTGTGTGTGTGTGTGTGTGTGTGTGTGTATAATAAAATATATTTATATAAGGTATGCTATATTTATGCGTTAAAGTGCTCCATATCAGGGTTAGAACGATGTAAGTATAAAAGTCGACATTGAAGTCAACCCTCAGAATCTCTTTGATGCTGAAAACCTAACGATTGCGTTTTGCATGAAACAGTCTATCGCCTCTGTGTGTTGACTTCAATGTCCAATACTCTCTCACTCTCTCTCTCTCTCTCTCTCTCTCTCTCTCTCTCTCTCTATATATATATATATATATATATATATATATATATATATATATGGTGGAGTATAATTGTATTGTCAATAAATATTTCTCTAAATTGTGAATGTAGACAGCAATGTTCCTTTATATGTTGTGCTATAGAACTTGATTCTGTCTTATTTAGTGCAAGTCTGCTCGATAATATTATTGTCGTGAAACCAAGATATATATTTACTTTTTTGTCAGAGATACAATCTCACAAAGGACATTTAAATTGATATACAATGTTTGTGTTTTGGAAATCATTGGTTGGCGGCGAAGAGTTATTGCGGATGATTAAATTGATTGAATTATTACATAATTAGTTCTATTTTTTAATCGGATCAGTGGGATATATATATATATATATATATATATATATATATATATATATATATATATATATATATATATATATATATATATATATATATATATATATATGTTAACTTATACATATCCATATGTATATAAATTACTATTTTTAAACACACAATCTTCGACCATATCTGCTCGTGAAATGTATCTTACAGTAATTTGAACTTTGTAAACACTGTAGCTAAATGGTATAACATGTCAGATTAAATGACGCTTTCCGTATGGGATAAGGGTTCGATTCCTGTCGGAGGACGCATATTTTCTACGAAATTTCTCGAACATTCAGGCCGGTAAATGTAATTTAATACTGTTTCAGAGGAGAATTTACTTATATAATTGTATCTATAAAAATAACGTATAAACACTATATATATATATATATATATATATATATATATATATATATATATATGGTAAAGATAATAAACGAACTCAGTCTATACACTGAGGCTGATTAAGACTGATGAAGTTTTCGTCGGTTGAAATAAATCTATCCTCCATATGAGGTAATTTTGTATTTTGTTGTGTAATACTGTATATATATATACATATATATATATATATATATATATATATATATATATATATAATTATAATATTTTTTGTTTTAAAAATATGATTCCTTCACTACATAAAAGTTCTCATGTTTCAAAAGCGAGAGCCGAGACCCCTAATATAATTTTTGAGGGGGTTTCGGCTCTCGCTTCTGAAACATGAGAACTCTTATGTAGCGAAGGAATCATATTTTTAAAACAAAAAATATTATAATATAAGCTCTACTTCTGTATGGAGCACTGTCTTTTTGAAAATAAAAGCAAAAATACTAAGGAACACCGGATTATTTACCTAACGTGTTCTTTCCTATTTTTCTGCATACCTGCATATATATATATATATATATATATATATATATATATATATATATATATATATATATATATATATATATGAGTAGCAATCCCCTTCTAAAATTATTATCGTTTTTTCTGATTTAAATTTTTTTAATGTGATTAATACTGTTTAATTAAAAACAGCATTTACTTAAATAAATTGTATCTATAAAAATAACATATAAAAAGATAATACATTAAATAATTGTCGGACTTAATCCATTTCATATATATATATATATATATATATATATATATATATATATATATATATTCTTTTATTTTTATTTTTATATATTTATATTTTTTCTCCTCGGTAATTCTACAATTTAAAACTTAATAGAGATTTGATTTAGATTTCTAAATAGGTAATTTTTAATTTTTTACTTTTAATTTTAATTTTAAATTTTATAAATCTTTTAATATCTATGATAACCTTGCTTAGTTGTCAAATTTTTCGAGTCATCCTATACTTGTATTTTGATTGGTCATTCTAGCTTATGGAACAGCGTTTACTCCTAGCTAAGGATCGTTAATTAATTTGAAAGTTTTAAAACCATTTATTCTATATTCTATATCATCACTTGACAAGACACCAGAAGTGTTGAAACAAAATGGCTATTTTTGTCGTGATTTTATAACATATTTATGTTGTAATATTCAAATAAATAATTATATATATATATATATATATATATATATATATATATATATATATATATATACAATGATAATATTTGGGAATTCGTATGCATAATTCCAAAAAGGATATAAATTTAGAGAGAGAAAGAGAGAGAGAGAGAGAGAGAAAGAGAGAGAGAGAGAGAGAGAGAGAGAGAGAGAGAGAGATATCTAGCTCTATGCCTAAAAAAACAAATAATAAACAGAGCAAATATTAATATAGATTTTGTGAGTAATGGCTTTAGTCTGAAGATTTGTAATAAAATTTTTCGATTCTAATGAAAAAAATTCACCATGGGATTGTGAGTCTTCGTTTTCATAATTCATATATTATAGTTTTTTTGTAACTCGTTTCATCTCTTAGGATTTCATCGGACTGGGCTTTGTTGACGTTGCCACGTCTACGCATGCGCACGAAACGAGAGACGCATGTAGTTTCAACGCTTAAGAAAGAATATTTTTCAGAGAATTTTTTTTTCTCAATCTAACCGAAATCATCTGTATTCTCTTTTTCTCATTTTAACAGATAATAGAGGGTGCAATGGATAAATTGTCGTCTACATGACGCAAAAATGAAAATAACAATGGCACCTCATTATAACGGATATACAGGGTGCGATTGATAAATTGTCGTTTAAATGATGCCAAAATGAAAATAACACTGACATCCATTTTAACAGATATACAGGGTGCGATGGATAAATTATCGTCTAAATGACGCAAAAATGAAAATAACATTGTCATCTCATTTTAATAGATATATTTACTAAAATTACACAAAAAGTTTTTTTTCAATTAAATCGCCATTGGCTTAAAATACAGCCTCCAGACGACTGCATTTCTTCTGGATTGTCTGGTTGTTTAAGTTCGCGATTGTTACCATAATCTTTGCCTCCAGTTCATCTTTGGTGTTAAAAGGAGTTTTGTTGGTCTCTGGCTAAACTGCGCCCCACACATAATAATCAAGGGGTTTGTAGTTTGGGGAGTTAGGTGGCCAGATGTAAGGGGTGATGTGGGCGCAGAAATTGTCTGACAGCCACGACTGGGCTCTCCTGCGTGTGCGGCATTGTGCAGAGTCCTGTTTCCAAACATAGGGTCTTCCAGCAGCCACCCTCTTGATCCAGGGAAGCACTACTTTCTCAACTCACTTGATGTAGGCCTCCGTGTTGAGTCTGAGGCCCTGTAAGAAAATGAATGAAGGCGTAACGTCACCATCACTCCAAACATCTTCGCAATCAGCATTAGACTCATCCAAGTCTTTCCAAATTCACTGCACTGTTACTGTCGATTGACACCCAAACACTCTGAAGGTACTGATAGGGGCTTCCGACGCAGGGGTTGCTGTGTGTTAAAGAATAATAATAAGAACACATTATCAAGGAGCGATAACAATAAAAGAAGAGGATTATTTACATTATTTACATTCTTCGGACTGTTATCCTTATCTTCATTGCCATATTCACAACGTTTAGGCCGTTGTATGCTTGCTTAGCCTTCTTCAGGTGATTGGAATTTAGAACCGAATAGATTGTTCTAGTTCCACGTGTCATGCTTCTTCCGGATGTCTCAGTTATTTCCCTGTAACTTAATTCCCGAAGTTTTTTGGTCCACCAGTGCTGTAGCCTGGTATTGAACTCATAATTCTTTGGGCCTAGTCACTGGATCTAACCAACATCTTTATCCACTGGGCCATGTTTTCTCGGGGTTATGCGGCACCCAGTGAGGATCGAACTAGTATTTATGTCCTTTTCGAAAGGTTTTCTTCTGGCGTCGCCCGTATTTAGTATCCGTCTACGAATTTCGAAACGAATCCTTTATTAAATCTACTTAATAGGAGTAGATAGGTTCGCCTATCGCCCGGTTCGAACTCACTATTCGGTCGAAATCAATCTAGCGAAACAAGCTTGCTAAACATTAGGTCACATCTAAGTTACTAAATAATTTTCTAATTGTAGCTTAGATGTGTGCAAGGCCGAAAGTGTGGGGTACCTTGAACTCACTATTCAGTTGTAACTCTATCTAGCGAGACAAGCTTGTTAACCATTACACCATGTCAGGGTGACCAAGTGATACGAGAGGCAATCTAGCATCGAGTGCAAAATAAGCACCATCAACCCGCATCGGGTAAGCTCAACCTATCAAGTCCGCAAGTAAACAAGGGGAACTGAAATCCGGTGACAAGACTTATTTCGTCAGGACTGATAACAGATAAAGATATCATCCATGTATGTTCGCGTATTAAACGGACGTGGGTGGTGATGTCAGTGATAAAGGCTTGAAAATCGGAGAGCCGAATTCCGGTCAGGTTTACTTATTTACTTACTCGCAAATACGCTTGGGAACGGCATAAATCCGTCTCTGCTCTTATGTATGTATGTATGTATGTTGCGGCATTCACCCTGGATCGGTTAAGCCGGCTCCTTCCAAGGAATTCACCACGTCCGGAACGAAGGCCGACCAAGCACGGCGATCCGTCGCCAATGCTGAAACGAGCGACAGCCATTCCCGATTCCAACGGCGGCGAATTCTTGAAACCGAGTAACAAGGGAGTTTGAACTTCACACGCTATCCCAGTGGAGGGAGAAAATATGCTCTTACTTGCCGCAGAATTTCCACAGACGCAGAAGCAGGAGTAACCAAGAGGCCGCCGGATGGTTTTGAATTCAGAGTTGACCTTCTTCTAGACCAGTTGCCATCCAAGGCTATAGAACCCAGTCCGTCCTGCTATTTACCCATAGTTGGAGGGAGAAGAAGAGGATTCACACCTTTCCCAAGGGTGTTAGCATTCCTCAATCCGAGCCGTTATCCATTACGCCACCGCGTCTCTGCTCTTCCCCAGTCATGAGTTAAAATGGCAAGATGCTCAAATTATTTCACAGATTTCAGCGCAGTATTAATTGGAAATCGGAGAGCCGAGTTCGAATTCCAGTCGGGTTCGTTAGGTTCACTTATGCGCAAATAACCTCAGGGAAGTTATGAATACATCTCTTCTCCCCTCCCCAGCTGTGGGTTAAATATCAGGACGAACTACGACCTTGGTTGTTAAGCAGTCTACCACAGAAACAAATGACAACCTACTACGGGAAAATCTTCTGCCTAGTCAGTCGTAAATCGAAAGCGACATGATAGCCCAAGCGTGTATCACGAACGGCACTTAACTGACTGACTGACCATCGACTGATACTTCATTGAACATAAGCGGATCACCAATTGATCACTTTAACGTTTTATATCATCCATTCATGATTTGTTTACACTTATTATATAGGAATAAAGTGTCACTGCCGACACTGGAGTTTGAACACAGACCACCATTTCTACTCTATCCTCTATTACTATACGGATCACTATTCTCTATACTATTAACTGTACTATTTCTCCCCAGTAGGTTGCCATTTCTTTCTGCGGTAGAAAGACCAGTTGCCATCCAAGGCTATAGAACCCGGTATGTCCTGCTGTTTGCCCATAGCCGCCGAAGAAGATGATTTATACCTTTCCCAAGGTTATTAGCATGTAAGTGAATTTCAGTCAATTATGTGCCATACACGCTTAGGCGATCATGTATCTTTCGAGAAATGACTTATTAGCCAGATTTTTCCCCGCAGTAGGTTGCCATTTCATTCTGCGGTAGACCAGTTGCCATCCAAGGCTATAGAATCTGGTATGTCCTGCTAGTTACCCATAGCTGGTTGGGGTGGGGGGAGAAGAGGGGAATTTATACCTTTCCCAAGGGTATTAGCACGTAAGTTAATTTCAGTCAGTTATGTGCCATGCGTGATACACGCTTAGGCGATCATGTATCTTTCGATACATGACTGACGAGGCAGATTTTTTTCCCGCAGTATGTTTCCATTTCTTTCTGCGGTAGACCCGTTGCCATCCAAGGCTATAGAACCCGGTCTGTCATGTTATTTACCCATAGCTGGAGGTGGTGTGCGAAGATATCGATTCATACCTTTCCCAAGGGTAATAGCACGTAAACGAATGTAATGGATTCGACTGAAATTCGAACTATTATATTAAAAACTTAGATACTCATTTGACATGTAATACTAGCACCAAGAAAACCCAATCAAATATTGGCTATACACTGGGGGGGGGGGTCGTTATGGTTGTGTTTTGTTATTCAAGGGGGACAACCCCAAAAGCGATACGAATATCATTTATGATTCAGGTCTAATACCATTCATCGGTCAATTGAATACTGTTGCCTTATCTGATGCTCCTGCTGTGCATCTCGAGATTCTTGATAAAATACAAAGAAATATCTGCATTTTAATCGATCCTGAGCAGGCATCTCGACTTCACTCGTTTCCTCACCGTCGTGACGTGGTTTCCCTCTGTCTTTTCTACAAATATTTTCATGGCAACTGCTCTGACGAGCTTTTTTTCCTGGTGCCCCGAATATATGAATTTAAGCGTGCTACTAGATTGGCATCTAGATCCCACCCGTTTACTGTTGAAATAGTATCATACAACCGCCAATCGTACTCCAACAACTTCTTTTCTCGCACTTCCCACCTGTGGAAATCCCTTCCATTTTCTTGCTTCCCTGATAACTACAATCTCCACAAAGTTAAATGGAATGTCAATCGCCATCTTCTGTCTTCTTGAATCCCGTTCATCTTTTGTCCTTTCCTCAATCCTGGCTATTTCTCATTCCTATCTTTCTCTTTCATTAGCCGTAACCCTCTGCGTCTTAGTGGCATTGCCTCCTTGCTTGGGGTGAAATTATTAAAAAATAACTAATTGGCGACTTATGAGGTTATTCGATTTTCTATAGTATTTGCCTGCAAATAAGCCTTCGCTCAAGTCACACTGAAAACACCGCGTCCACAATCAAGTCTGTAATCTAGTCAGTCATGAATAGAAAGAGACATGATCGCGCAAGAGTGTGTAGTGCTCAACTGACAGACTAGATTGACAAATAGATATCATCATTTTACTGTTGATATTGCTAGATGTAACCGTAAGTTCTCTTCTAAGAGTTCCTTCCCTCGCACTTTACTCCTGTGGAGCTCTCTTCTGGCTTCTTGCTTTCCTGTCAATAACGTTCTTCAGAAAGTTAAATGTAATGTCAATCGTCGTCTTCTGTCCGTTTTAAGATTGTTTATTGTCCTTTCAACTCAATAACATTTTGTCAGTTCCTTTCACTTTCAGTACCCCACTCTGCACAATAATGACAATCCAAATTTCCAGGAACCCGTTCTATAAAGGCGAGTAATCTTTAAGAACCTATTCTGCTTATTTTCTTTTCAATCTGAGATGGAAACAAATCACTTTATTGCATCAAATAGAATTAAGGCATTTAGATAATTCAATAGAAAATATTTATTTATTTATTAAGATATTTCCAAATTGAAATTCTGTTCAGAACTATGATGCTTTTTGACTCCAGTGTCATCAGCTGTGTTATAGTTTCTTATCCACATTCGAACTGGATCGCTGCAGTCCCAAAGATCCAATGGAAGGCCTATCAAATTTATGACTAGTAGTTTTCCGAAATTTTTAACTTTAAGGCGATTTCTTTTGCCAGAATAAATTACGTTCATCACAGAAAACCTTCTTTCAACCTCCGCAGAACTTACAGCAAGGGTATTAACTATTTAGCTATTGTATATCGGCTATTAATATATAAGATTATTTTCGGATAATCCAACAACCGGTTCGCTAAGCTTTTATAATTTTAAAAATTGGTTCGCGCGAACCGGTGCGCACAGGTAGGATGCCACCACTGCCCTTGCGTCTTCGTGACTTTATCGCCTTGCTTGTGGTGAAATGATTTTAAAAAGTAAATGTGAATTTTATCTAGCTTGTAAAATCATATTTCCGTCACGCTTCGGTTCATATTTGACAACGCTTGATAATTTCAGTTTGGTTAATTTTCTCATGGTTATTTATGCCATAACTTCTTTATGAACGCAAATCGAATCATGCAATTGTTTTACAGAGAATTATCGAAAAATAGAAATCTAATCATTTTATTTTATTTTTTTTTGATTAACTGACTGCAAATATATTTTCAAATTTAATTTTCTGTTTTTATTTTTAATCAACTAATGTTGACAAGAATGGGAAAAGAAGAATATTCTAATTTAGTAATATAATACGATTCTGATATATATATATATATATATATATATATATATATATATATATATATATATATATATATATATATATATATATGGAGAGAGATAGATAGATAGATAGATAGATAAGTAAGCTAATGTATATACACGTAGAACACGTGAGCACACAAGCACGATAAAAATAACATATTAATGGTTTAAATTTAAATTAAACAAAAAATATTGCTGATTAGATTTACAGAAATATTTTTTTTAAATTCAGTCGGCTCCCGTATATGCAGGGGCGTACCACAAAATTCACTCGCAGCAACGCCCACTGCAAAAATATGCTCGAGATAGAACCCTCACAAATTTTCTCACAAAAAAAAAATTTTTTTAAATCATTTTTTCTCTCTTTATTATATAGTAGGCATCCATTTATTTCGTGACATAAATGTTATCATCCTGTTTGGTCAAAATTCAGTTCATTTTTTGGTGGTGAAACTGTAGGCCTGGGCGATATTGTATAGAGGTCGTGCATCGTCCAAACTACATGGTCTCCCTCTTGGCCTGATCCGACTAGATCCAAAGGAATACAAAGTATTACATTTGGGGTTGGCTTGGCTGTGGGAGTTGCCGGAGAGTTGTCAGTGTTGACACCCAACCATCTTTGAGCCTCCACTCCGGATTTTTTTTTGTCTGGATTTACTTCCATAGCTTTTTCAGTGTCTGAAGACAGAGGAGGTTTAAAATCAGGGTTTTCCTTCCTCTAGCTGGACTGGCTTTCTGGGCTGTCGAGCTGCAATTACCCGAAGCAGCTGGTTATGAGGCGTTCATTATTCGCTCATTCTCTGACTTAGAACTGGACTTATTTGTCAGAGGCTATTTGAGACACATGCCACGTAAGCGGTAGCTTCTCCCCACTATCACCTCGGGCTATGACAACCTTTGGAATGTATATAATGTACGTATATAAACATTATATAGATTACGTGTTTTAGAAGCTCAAAAAAACAAAATAAAACAAAATAACGTTTTTTTTTTTTTTAAATATCATTCTCGGTATATATGGGTAAGAATTAATGCATTTATTTTTAATCCGACATTTTTATTACTTCAAATATTATTATAGTGTGTACATCGGGACCCCACTCCGGCTTTTCCGTCTGGATTTACTTCCATTGCCATTTCTATGTTTGGATATGAACGCAAGGGAGCGAAGGTTTAGAATCAGGGTTTTCCTTTCCCTAGATGAACTGCCATCTCTTTATTATTGGCTGTTTATATATTCGGAAACGAAGGCACAAAGTATTCCGGCGATTTCTTTTAAATGCGCTACTTAATTCGGTTTGTTCGTAAACAGACTATTTTTAAAAAAAAGAAACAATTTTATAGATTAACCATCTTCAATCCTCCCTCGTGCCACAAAATGGTACCTAGACTTTTTGAATTAAAGTGTAGTATTAGACTGGCAAAAAGGTATCATCATTTTACAGTTGAAATGGCTAGAAGTAACCGTAATTTCTATGCTAACAGTTTCTTTTCTCGCTTGTGGAACTCTCTTCCGACTCTATACTTTCCAGCCAACTTTGATTTTCAAAAATTGAAATATAATGCCAATCGTTATCTACTGTCTTACTGATTCTTCTTATTTGTACTCGCTTAACAATGTTTCTGTTTTGTAATTCTTTCGCACTCAGTCGTGATCACCGAAAGATAAGGCCTACTTCATTGGGTTACTGAGAAATGTGACGTCATCACATTGAGTCCGACTTTTAAGAAGCGTGTCGTTTGTTTTGTGTAGCAGATTTTTTACGGCGGCATTTTTAAATTACTTATTAATATTTTCTTTTAAATATTGAATTAATTTAAAACAAGAACAATGTCTTATAGTTGCATTGTACCAAATTGCAAAGGGAATTATAAAAACGGCCCTAAAATACACGTATTTTCTTTAACTAAAGATAAAGAATTATCTGATGTTTGGATTCGTACAATCAGAAGAGATCATTTTTATCTACTAAATTCAGCAGAGTGAGTATTTTTTGTATTAAAAAATAAGTAAATTTTATTGAAACTTTAATGATAAAATTAATACCATGTCTTTGTAATTCATAACATAAAGTTAATAAGACATAAATCTAGCGAGAAAGTTTAGAGAGAGAGAGAGACATTCATTCTCGTACGTGTTGTTTTTAAAATCTAAAATCTCATTTTTTAAAGAAATAAACTTTAAAGAAATTTTCGACATAAATTCATTCATGAATTTCTAAAGGGATATTTTATATACATAAAAAATAATTTTAACGATTTTTTAGAATTGTTTTATTCGTAACTAAATGAAACTTTAATTGAATTGAATTTTATGTCTGTAATTCACATAAAACAGCTTTGTTTTAAAAAGTTATTAAACTCAGTTGAAACTTTGAGGATTAAAATAATTTTATATCTTTATAAATTCCATAATAATAATGATCTAGAAGGGAAATTAAATTTCCTTGATAGAAATTACTGGAGTTTTGTTAGGCAGAAAGAGACACTTATTATATTCAGCATCATCAAATCCCCATATCCAAAAATCTATCTGTCTCTTGTAATTGAATCTGATTTTGCAGTACATGTTTTTTTGTAGAAATGTGGAAATACATTCAATAGGGGATTATAAGATTTCTAAACACGTAACTGATCAAAATACTCTTGAAATTCTGACAGAAAACATGAAAGAAATGTACACAGAACAACAACAACCTGAACCTCAAAATATGAGTTTTATATTAAAATTGGTAATGTCATTTCTACTATTGGTGCAAGAAGAATCAAACATATTAATGCACTCAAATTTATATATGAGCAGCTAAATTTCATGACACAAAATAAGCTTGATTATTCAACAGAAATGATGATATTTTCTTCATTGTTATATAACTGCTCCCCTAAAGGGGACAGATTGTTAAGAGACAGCAAAAATATAATTTTACCTAGCTATTCAACCATTAAAAGATTAACCTTATCAACATATATGAATCCTTTGATTGAGCAACATGATAACAATTTTCTTATGTATATTAAAAATAAATTTAAGCTCCTAGTGCAGGATATCACAGTATCTTTACTTGTTGAGGAAATTCATCTAAAACCTTATTTAGATTATAAGGGTGGTAATATTGTTGGCTTATCTGATAACAGCAATGAAGCTGCAACAAGTGCTTTTGCTTTTAGGATTAGCAGTGTATTCTCACAATATAAAATGTGCATGTTATGCCAACTAAATGTCTTAAAGCTGAGAAGTTATTTGACATAGTTAAACATAATAATTGGTTTAGAGGAGATAGGCTTTCAAGTATTATCAATCATAACAGATAATAATGCTATAAATAAAAAAGCTATATCTTTCTTTTGCAGTTCTCCAAAGCTTTCCCTTGTATATCCACCCCCAGTTATAAAGTCTCGACCTCTTTTCTTCCTTTTTGACTCAGTCCATATATTAAAATGCATTAGAAACAATTGGCTTAGTCAAAAAGATGCAAATAAATGCATGCTGTTCCCCAAATTTTCTCATGATGGAAATCCTGAATTAGATAGTATCCAAAGTGCCACATTTTCTACCTTACAGAAACTTCATGCCTTAGAATTTCAGTCAATTTTAAAATATTGTTATAAATTAACCTCAAAGACACTTTCTCCTACTAATCTTGAAAGGCAAAATGCTAATTTAGTTCTGCAAATTTTTAATGAATACACTATTCAAGGATTATTGATCTTAGGAAAACAGAAATATTTGCCTAATTTTGCAGAATATATAAACATATTCTATATTTGGTGGACAATAATGAATGTTAAAATGCCATATAAAGGTTGTCGGCTTAGAAATAAATACTGCAATTCACTTAGAATGAATGAAGAAAATTTTAGATTTCTCTCTGTATTCTGTGACTGGTTAGAATCTTGGAATAGCATTTCTGGAAGAAATGGCAAATTAACAAAGGAAAACTTCAATGCTTTGCATCATACAACCTATGCATTTCTAGAACTGACCAAGTATTGCATAGAAGAACTGAAAATGCTATACATATTACCAGGCAAATTTCAAACTGATCACCTTGAAGCAAGATTTGGTCAATATCAACAACTTATTGGGGATCAGTATAATATCTCGATACGGCAAGTGTTTGAGTGTGAAAAAATTATTAGAATGCAATCAGTTTTAAAATTAAACTTATTTAATCAGCAATGCATTAAAATTGATTTAAAGAGTTTACAAGAACCAAACTGGGATGAAGTGACAGAGGAGGAAAAGTTATATATAAATATAGAATTGATGTTAAAGAGGATGATGTAAATAATTGTAGAGAAGTTCTACCTGTAATACTATACTTAGCAAGTTATTGGTGTAATGCAGTTTTTAAGAAAATTAAATGCAGTAGCTGCAAAGATTTAATATCTGGAAGTGTAAGAGATAATGTGGAAGAAATACCTGAAATAAGCAGCTATTTTCAGGGGATTAATAGAGGTTCTCTCTTATATCCTAATGATAAAACTATAAATTTTGTTCTGAATAATTATGTAGTCATTGATAAGCTGATAAAAAATCATTCTTTTCTTCATTCAGTAAGTCAAAGAAAAATAAAATAAGCCATGCATATAACATTGAATGTTTTTTGCAGATTATGAGGTTCTTTTTTATGTTGACACTTGTGATGAGGGTCACAATATAGAAAAAATACAAAGAATGTTTGTCTGGAGCTCTACAAATGCTCTTTTAAATAATTTTTGTTCTAGGGAAAATAATAATATTACAAGTAACAAGTTAAGCAGAAAAAGAAAACTTCATTCAGCTAAATTTTGTATCGGTAACCTATTTTTCTGAAAGTATTATTTGATTTTTAAATCTATTTATTGTTTGTATCTAATGTATTTTCTTGTTTGTGTTTTTGTTTCTTGTTTATGTTTAATTGTTTTATTTATTTATCATAATTATTTTATTTATTCATCATTTAATTATAATTTGCTTATTTAATTATTGTTTGTTCCCTAATTCATAATTCAGTTGTTACTGTAATAATCTCTTAATGATTACAAAAATTGTAACTTCACAGAATAATTATTAAAATTGAAATAAAAACATGCAAATTAAAACAATGCTGATTATGATTTATAAAAAATGTTCAAATGTGAAACAATTGAAATCATGAATGAATTTCATTCTTAAAATTAATTGTCTGTAACCTACTTTTCTATAAGTATTATTTGAATTTTAAATCTCTTTTTTGTATCAAATTTATTTACTTTCATGTATTTAGTTTATTTGTTTCTTATTTATATTTTAATCGTTTATTTATCATTTACATGTAATTTGCTCGTCTATTTATTTAATTGTTTATTTGTTACCTAATTCATAATTGAGTTGTTGCTGTCCGAGTGTATATGAATAATAATCATTAATAATTACGATATTGTAACTTTACAGAATAATTACTAAAATTAAGATAGAAACATGCAAATTAAAACAATACTGATAATGATTTAAAAAATGTTTTCAAATTTGAAACAAATAAAAAAATAATGAACGAATTTCAGTCTTTAAAATTTAATGAAATCTAACATGATGTTTAATTTCTTTAACAAAACATTCAGCAACATTTTTTTTTCTTATCGGTTATTTTTAAAAAATTAATATGAAATAAAGTTCTGTATAAAATCCAATTCTGTTTATTTGTTTTGTAAAACAATGTATTTTTTAAAAGTTTTCTAAAACCAATTTTTTTCTTACAATTATTCGTTACATTATGATTACTGTCTGTTTCACTGCATGGACTACTTTTGTGACGTCACGTCACTACCGAATAGGCCTTCTATCTCGGTGGTCACGACTCAGTTACCCTTTGTGTCCTAGTGGCTTTACTGCGTTGCATGGGGGTGAATTTGATTTTTTTTAAATTAGCATCGAAAAATATTTAATTTTTTATTTCCCGATACCAGAATTTCGATTTTCTACAACTTGACCTCATATTATTTAATAAATTGAAAAGCAAATTAACAGAAACAAAATGGATCTTATTTGAAGTTTTAATTCATATTACGCATGCGTAGTTGCGTCGGGTCACAAAATATAAAAGATATACATTTTATTTGGAAGAGAAATGTCAGGGAAAATTGTCCCAACAGTATTTGGAATTTTTTTTTTCTTTATAGAAAAAAACTTTGTAAGACGGAAGAGGGCTCAACAGGCGGGAAGTACGAGAAAAGAAACTATTACTACAGAATGCACGGTAATATCTAGCGATTTCAGTAGAAAAATGTGACCTTGCTGCCAATCTAATTTATAAGCCATGTAAAATTCACATTGAGAAGGTAAACGAGTTGATACGTGAATTCACACAGAATGTTCTTAAGTTGAGGATACAGAAGACGGACATCTTGATCCAGTTATAAAGAAAATAAAATCTTGATCCGAGAATTCAGAAGATTGTATTGATGCGAAAATTTAGAATATAAACATTCTTGATTTGAGAATTCAGAAGATAAGCATCTTGATATGAGAATACAGAAGGTGAATGTGTTGACACGGAATTTTAGAATATAAACATCTTGATGTGAGAATTCAGAAGATAAGAATCTTGATCCGAGAATTCAGAAGAGGATTGTATTGATAAGGAAATTTTGAATATAAACGTCTCGATACGAGAATTCCGAAGATAAGTATGTTGATCCGAGAATTCAGACGATTGTATTGATACGAACATTTAGAATATAAACATCTTGATTTGAGAATTCAGAAGATAAGCATCTTGTTCCGAGAATTCAGAAGATTGTATTGATGTGAAAATTTAGAATATAAACATTCTTGATTTGAGAATTCAGAAGATAAGCATCTTGATATGAGAATACAGAAGGTGAATGTGTTGACACGGAATTTTAGAATATAAACATCTTGATGTGAGAATTCAGAAGATAAGAATCTTGATTCGAGAATTCAGAAGAGGGTTGTATTGATAAGTAAATTTTGAATATAAACGTCTCGATACGAGAATTCCGAAGATAAGTATGTTGATCCGAGAATTCAGACGATTGTATTGATACGAAAATTTAGAATATAAACATCTTGATTTGAGAATTCAGAAGATAAGCATCTTGTTCCGAGAATTCAGAAGATTGTATTGATGTGAAAATTTAGAATATAAACATTCTTGATTTGAGAATTCAGAAGATAAGCATCTTGATATGAGAATACAGAAGGTGAATGTGTTGACACGGAATTTTAGAATATAAACATCTTGATGTGAGAATTCAGAAGATAAGAATCTTGATTCGAGAATTCAGAAGAGGGTTGTATTGATAAGTAAATTTTGAATATAAACGCCTCGATACGAGAATTCCGAAGATAAGTATGTTGATCCGAGAATTCAGACGATTGTATTGATACGAAAATTTAGAATATAAACATCTTGATTTGAGAATTCAGAAGATAAGCATCTTGTTCCGAGAATTCAGAAGATTGTATTGATGTGAAAATTTAGAATATAAACATTCTTGATTTGAGAATTCAGAAGATAAGCATCTTGATATGAGAATACAGAAGGTGAATGTGTTGACACGGAATTTTAGAATATAAACATCTTGATGTGAGAATTCAGAAGATAAGAATCTTGATTCGAGAATTCAGAAGAGGGTTGTATTGATAAGTAAATTTTGAATATAAACGTCTCGATACGAGAATTCCGAAGATAAGTATGTTGATCCGAGAATTCAGACGATTGTATTGATACGAAAATTTAGAATATAAACATCTTGATTTGAGAATTCAGAAGATAAGCATCTTGTTCCGAGAATTCAGAAGATTGTATTGATGTGAAAATTTAGAATATAAACATTCTTGATATGAGAATTCAGAAGATAAGCATCTTGATATGAGAATACAGAAGGTGAATGTGTTGACACGGAATTTTAGAATATAAACATCTTGATGTGAGAATTCAGAAGATAAGAATCTTGATTCGAGAATTCAGA
Organism: Acanthosepion esculentum; assembly: GCA_964036315.1. Taxonomy (NCBI): domain Eukaryota; kingdom Metazoa; phylum Mollusca; class Cephalopoda; order Sepiida; family Sepiidae; genus Acanthosepion; species Acanthosepion esculentum. Next base: position 36,107,682 of record OZ038507.1, on the reverse strand, counting down.
AGAGGGTTGTATTGATAAGTAAATTTTGAATATAAACGTCTCGATACGAGAATTCCGAAGATAAGTATGTTGATCCGAGAATTCAGACGATTGTATTGATACGAAAATTTAGAATATAAACATCTTGATTTGAGAATTCAGAAGATAAGCATCTTGTTCCGAGAATTCAGAAGATTGTATTGATGTGAAAATTTAGAATATAAACATTCTTGATATGAGAATTCAGAACATAAGCATCTTGATCCAAGAGTACAGAAGGTGAATGCATTGAAGCGTCATTTTTAGAATATAGACATCTTGACACGACAGTTCCGAAGTGGATGTAGATTCGAAATTTTAGAATATAAACATTTTGATACGAGAATCCAGAAAGTGAATGTATTGATACGAATTCTTTTTTTGTTTTTACATTTAAATTCAAGCAAATATCCGACTTTATCCTTAATCGAGAGTTTTGTTTGAATATTTTGAAACATGAGAATTTTGTCTGGCCTCTTTAGATGCTGTTATTAAGATATAAAATCATTTTTATAAAATCTGTTAAAATGCTTTCAAAACATTAAATTTACAATGAAAGAAGACGACTCTTTCCAGACTCCAGTCTCTAAAAAAAAAAAAAAAAAAAAAAATGAAACATTCAGAAAATAAAAAAATGAATTTCGAAAAAGAAACACAGATAAACGCGAATCAGTCTCTAAAATGAATGGTATGAAAAACGGAATTTTTCAGAAAATAAAAAAAAACATTTAAAAAAAAAACATTTAAAAAAAAACGAATTTCACAAAGAAAATACAGTTGTGTCTCGTACAAACGGCTTAATTATGAATATTTTTATTTCATTTATTTATTCCATACTTGATACATTCGCCTTTTTCCCCCTCTCACACATAGACGCAGCAGATTCATTTATGAAGGAAATTCAATGTTCAGTTCTAACGCATTACATAAGAAAAAATGACATTCGCAAAACAATTAGCTGTGCTATTATATAAGAAGGAAATCGATTCTCTCCTTTCAAAAACAATCGAACGCTGATCGATACGTTAGAAATGATGAAGCAGAGGTCATCACAGGTCTGTAATAATTAATATTTTACGATGGAAACCTAAAGAAATGCTAACAAACAGAAGAATTTAAATAACAACGACTTGAATACCTTAGCCGCTATACAATCGATCTTAACAGAAATCGAACACAAAGGCTACATTTTGAATTTATTGTGATGCTCTAAATGTGTATGCGAAATCAAAGTCCAAGTTTGGTGACTTCTTAGCTAACCTTTGACCTCTGGAACTAAATAAACACGGTCTCTTTGACTTTACATTCGCCTTTTCCTTCGCTTGTGGTCTATAATAGATTTGTTCGAACAACCGGACAAAATCATAGACTCCATCAAAAAAAAAAAAAAAAAAAGAAAAGAAAATAAAATAAAAAAAGAAAGAATATTAATCATTCAGTGAAGTTGTTTTTCCTTATAATTCTCTAATTTTATTCATTAGATTCTTCGTGTGCAATGTCAAAAGATGGTAGGCGCAAACTTGCGCAGATCTAGCATTCAGTATAGAAAAGAATGAAAATCCCCGATCAGATGATGTCTTTCAGAAATTAACTCGAAAGCAACTCTTTGAAGCTTCGTTTAGGATCAAAGGACGAATCGATCAATTACTTTGGAAAATGCTCTGCAAATGGCCGAGATGAATTAAGCATTTCAAATAACTAAATTTTTCATTGGCTTCTGTTAAAATATTTAAATATTTCCAAATTGAATTCTTGCTCTTTTTATTGCCGCAATGGAGGCAAATTGGCCTGGGTTTTTAAGTTTACTCTCCGTTATTTTATTTGTTTTGTTTTTGAGACAGATGATGTCGATATTTATTTTACAATATAATTTATGTTTGTGATTCTTCCAAATTAAATCATCGTTTCTTTTTCTTCTTCTTCTTCTTCTTCTTCTTCTTCTTCTTCTTCTTCTTCTTCTTCTTCTTCTTCTTCTTCTTCACATTCCCTTTCCTCCTCCTCCTTTTTCTTCTCGATCTAATTCTTTTGCACTTCTGCCATTCTTTTTATCATTTCACTCTTTCTTGTTTTTAATCTTCTTCCTCGTCATTTTCTCTTCTGTTTCTTTACATTTCCTTTTCTTCTTCTTCTTCTTCTTCTTCTTCTTCTTCTTCTTCTTCTTCTTCTTGATATTTTCCTTCCGTATCTCCTTCGCTACTCACATTCAAGAATTCTTCTTCATCTTCTCCTCGATCATCTTCTCCCCTTTCTGTTTCTTTGTATTTTCTTTCTTTCTTTCTTTCTTTTTTTCTTTCTTTCTTTCTTTATTTCTTTCTTTCTTTTTCTTTTTCTTTTTCTTCTTCTTCTTCTTCTCGTTCTCTCTCTGCTTCTTGAGATTCTCCTTATGTACCCCATTCGTTACAGTCAGTTATGTGCCATGCGTGATACACGTGTAGGCGATCATGTGTCTTTCGATACATGACTAACGAGGCAGATTTTTTTTCCCGCAATAGCTTGCCATTTCTTTCTGCGATAGACCAGTTGCCATCCAAGGCTACAGAACCCGCTCTGTCCAGCTATTTACACATAGTTGGGGCGAGAAGAAGAGGATCCGTACCTTTCTCAAGGGTATTATTAGCGCGTAAGTTCTGAAATTCAAACTCGGCTCTCCGATTTTTCAATCCGTGCCGCTATCTATTTTACTCCACCGTGCCATTCGCTACACACATTAAAAAATTCTTCTTCTTCTTCTGAGTAGATATTACTTGTTTATACATAGGTCTATAGATACATTTTGGTTATATATACTAGACTCAGCAGCGAAATTATCTTTATACTAGTTGTTTATTCTCGTATCCGGAGCAATTCTCTGTAAACATTTTTTTCCGTAGGAAAACTCGCCTCAAGAATTTTCGCCGTAGGAAACTTTGCCGTATAGGATTTTTGCCGTAAGACAATTTCGCCGCATATTTTTTAATATGCAAAGTACCTTGTTATCAGGACTATCTGTCAACCAACAACAGCGTAGAAGGCTTCCAAAAGGCAGTACAGAGCTGCATGACTAACATGCACCCAAAGTAGTGGAAACTAATTGCGTATTTGAAAAAGGAAGATACATTAGTAAAAAAAAGAAAAAAGTGTGATTTCGATCGAGGAGATGCAGTACAAATGAAGAAAATATATATTAATATCAATGCAAGACTTCATCGGAAAATGCTTCATTACAGTCCAACGGAAACACACACACACACACACACACACACACACACACACACACACATTATTTACGAAGCATTGCTTGGAATTTGCACACATTTTAAATTATTTCTTTGTCAATTTGATATATTTTTAGTCTTTTTTTAAAAAAAAAAATAAATGTTTACTTTTTAATTTCTTTTCAGACGTTTGACCCTGTAAAAAAAATGCATCCATATATACTTGGCATATTAAATTGAACATTACTCCAAAAGAGATGTACAAGATCGAATATTATTATCATTACTGAAAAAAAAAATAAGGGCGAAATTGCCTTACGGCAAAATCCTATACGGCGAAAATTCCTTAGGCGAGTTTTCCTACGACAAAAATGTTTATAGCGAATGATCCGGATACGAGAATAAACAACTAGTATAAAGATAATTTCGCTGGTGTGTCTAGTATATATAACCAAAATGTACCTATATACCTATGTATAAACAGGTAATATCTACTCATAGTCTCATGTATAAACCACGATACCTATAAGTTCAACTATAATGAATTAATATTTACCTATAAAGACAAGTAAAAACGACTAAATTTTGCCTATAGATCCAAGAATATGTGACCAATACTTAACAGTAGTCTCAAATATAAACAACCAATATTTGCCTATAAACTCACTTATAAACGACCAGTGTTGACTCATAGATAAGCATAATTGACCAATATTTGTCTATAGGAAGCAGTAGACGCGATAGGCAACAATAAACTAAAGGAAGAACTCAAAATTGATCGCTGCATTTAAGTATTGCATTAATATTTAAGCTTACCTTTTAAAAGTTCAACGATAATTCTTCTGCTGCCACTTAATTTAAAGACAATTTAATGTACGTAGGTTCTTAATTTACGTACAAACAATTATTTTTATTTCATGAGTAACTTTCGCAATTAATTTCAATTATTCTCCAATTTATTTCCAAATTATAAAAATTGTTATCATACAAAAAAAATAAAAATAAAAATCTTCTCAAAAATTATCGTAAAAATCGCCATGAAAACTTGGGAATCCAAAATTTTAGGATTGCGTATCTGGATCCGGTCCGAAATGATTTTAATTTGCTCACGGAGTCGGTCTGATTCCAAAATGCTATGATATGTCGGGCTACGGCTTCTAGGCGTAAAGTTCAAAACACGGACAATTTTATTTTGAAACACTGAAAACTTTTTTAATTTGAACATGAGCTATTGAAATTTAGATAGTTGTGTCCCTTTAATTGTTTTTATCAGCCAAAATGGCGGAATCTGAAAACAATTGCAATAATGAAAACTTGAGAATCCAAAATTTCAGGATTGCGGGCCCGGATCCAGCCGGAATGTTTTAAATTTGCTCATGGAGTCGGTCTGATTACACAATGGTATATGTTGGGCTAGGCCACTAGGATTAAAGTTGAAAAAGTGTGACACACTGACATTCGCATTTATCATATAGATACATAAAAGACTATGGTTATAGAATTTTCAAAGTTATAGAATTATGTATAGATGACCACTATTTATTTATAATTTTATATTCATTAAAAAACATAGACATTATAAATTTATATTTATTAAAGAAAAAAGAAATCTAATTAATACATTAACTGACACAATGATATATCATGAACTCCACCATCAGTCAGTCAGTTAGTTATCTGCCATGCGTGATACACGCTTAGGCGATCATGTATCTTTCGATACATGACTGACGAGGCAAATTTTTTTCCCGCAGTATTTTGCCATTTCTTTTGCGGTAGAGCAGTTGCCATCCAAGGCTATAGAACCCGGTCTGTCTTGTCATAGACAGATGGTTTGATCTAAATGTCTAATTTGTAACTCTAGGATTCACGAGATTGCATTTTACTAGGATTCATGAGGCTGTATAATTACCTGGAGTATTTGTGGAAAAAAATGGAACATATGTCAGATTTATATAACAATTTAGTCAGAAATGTGCCATGTGTGATACACTCTTAGGCGATCATATATCTTTCGATACATGAGGCAGATTTTTTTTCTCGCAGTAGGTTGCCATTACTTTCTGCGGTAGACCAGTTGCCATCCAAGGTTATAGAACCCGGTCTGTCCTACTATTTACCCATAGCTGGGGGAAAAAAGAAGAGAATTCATACCTTTCCCGAGGGTATTAGCACGTAAGTGAAATTCAGTCAGTTATGTGCCATGCGTGATACACGCTTAGGCGATCATGTATCTTTCGATACATGACTAACGAGGCAGATATTTTTTCCTGCAGTAGGTTGCCATTTTCTTCTGCGATAGACCAGTTGCCATCCAAAGATATTTACCCATAGCCGGGTGGAGAAGAAGAGGATTCATATCTTTCCAAAGGGTAATAGCACGTAAGTGAATGTAATAGATTTGACTTGAATTCGAACTCGGCTCTTCGATTCCACAGTCCGAGCCGCTATCCATTACTCCACCACAATCCCCGAAATAAACGCATCTGGCGCAACAGAAGAGATGTAGAAGTGAGATACGCATAAATATTTCCGTATAAACAAGCAGTTTGTCTCGTTATTTTCTTTACTTGTGTTCATAGAAAAATACATTCTGTATTTGTTGACTGAATTAATTCATACGTAACACCAACGTCAACACACACGGAAAGGCGAGTAAGAGAAAAAGAATAAATGTCCTTTCAAGCCATCATTTAGAGGCGTCTTATTTATTTTCACCCCCGTCTCCTATCCCTCAAATAAAAAATGCTGTTATTACAGTTTTTGTCATCATTGCTTTGTTTTGTTACGAATAACTTATTTTCCTGCTTTTTTTCCCTTCTTTCTTCCTTTCCATCGCGCCAGGAATGTTCCCAATGTTTTTGATATTCTAACGCTCGGCCTTCAAGGCATGGTGTTCATATTACCACGTCGACTTGCAAGCAGTTTTTCACGCAGACACTTAACAGTTATTCGTTGACAGAGATGTCAACGCGCGGACATTGAATGGGAGAAGAGTTATGACTACATGGGAAGTTGTTTTTTTCCCCTCTCTCCTCCGCTTTAAAGTGATTCTTGCGAGGGTAGCGGCCAAGCGAAGAAGAGGGGAAAAGAAGCGAGGACAAAATTCTAGGAGACGAAGTCTAATCGTGAGGCCAGTGTCAAAATTTACGTGATTAACAGTGGTAGCAACAAAAATGAATGAAACGCTGACACTTCGTTTCAACGCTTTCCGTTGTTGATATATTATTTAAAACTTTCAAGAACAAACTTATTTGTTTGTTTGTTTTTTTTTTCACCACGATTACCTCCTGATGACATACATAATATTTCTTTTGTTTTCAAGAGATATATTTAGGTTATTTACAAAGATAGTTTGTTTCTCCGGAAAGAGAATTATTTCTGTTTCACCCTTGGAAAAGGCCCAAAAGTATCAACGATAGATCAATTAAAATAATGTTAAATATTAGCCGTTTCCTTATAAGGAAACATTCGACATTCATTGACCGATCAGCTCGTAGTACTCAAGTTACGCTATTCTTCATTTCAGGCCATCAACCCAAGCTCAAAGTGTAGTATCTGTTCTCAGATCGCTCGATTAATGATCGCCTTTTGGCTGAGATTCGATCATTGATACATGCCTGGCACAGGGATTCGTCCCTGCGCTGGTAGCATCGCGGCTACGTCTAGCTATGACCAGCTTTGACCAGCTCTGACCAGCTTGGACAAGCTAGGACCAGCTAAGACCAGCCAAGACCAGCTATGACTAGCTATGACCAGCTCTGACCAGCTTGGACAAGCTAATACCAGCTAAGACCAGCAAAGTCCAGCGGCCCGGGTGGAAACACTAGGGTCCCCACGTTAAAAACCGACCTTGTGTCACAACCTGACTCAGTTGGGGGGGGGGGTCAAGTAGATACCAAGTGTAGTATCTGTTCTTATCCTCTCTAATGGTAAGGTAATATGAGCCGTTTCTTTATAAGGAAACTTTCGACATTCATTGACCGAGCAGTACTACTCAAGTTTCCCTTTTCTTCATCTCTGGCCATCAGTCACCAGGATCAAACTGTAGTATCTGTTCTGATTCTCTCTAAAGGTAACAGCAATATTAGCCGTTTCTTTATAAGAAAATATTCGGAATTCATTGACCGAGTAGCCAGTGCTACTCAAATTACTTTTTTCTACACTCCCTGGCCATCAGGCTCGGATAAAAATGTGGCACCAGCCTCTCCGCATCTCTAATGGTAATAATAATGTTAGGAAACATTCGGCATTCGTTGGCCGAGCAGCCAGTGCTACAGTCAGTTAAAATTTATAAAATCTTTCTCTTAAAACAATTTTCGGGAAAATAGGTTTTGTCAAGTCCCGTAGCTGTTATCGCTCTTTCTAGTACAGATAACGGCTTCTGTGTTTGAAGAAGTGTAAAAGAGTTAGGATTGGGCAACCACAGCCCAGATATGGCGGCAATAATGCATTTTTGGTTTAATTTAACTCTTGTAAAGATAAAGTTTGAAAGAATGAATCAGATGCTTCCAGAAGTCAGTAGAATGCGCCGATCACTTTTCCAATATCTTCTGCAATAGATTGTCTATATGAGTTCTACATGAAGCCCCAAAATGAACTCGTTATCCAAGAGACACTGAAAGTTTCATAAGAGTGGACATTTTTTTACCGGGACTGGAGAAAACTCAGGGTCTGAACGGTGCTGATATAAGTTCCTTTTTTTAATCGTTTCACTCCAAGCAAGGCGATAAAACCACTGAGAGGCAAGTGTGTGTGTGTGTGTGTGTGTGTGTGTGTGTGTGTGTGTGGAAGGGGGTACTGTGAGTAAAAGAATCAGAGAAAAATCATTATTAAGGAGAAAGAACAACAGGCTTCAAGGAGGCAGAGGATGACTATTGACATTGCATTTACCTTCATGAAGACTAAAGTTGACTGAAAAGCAAGAAACCGGAATAGAGTTCCAGAAGCGAGTAGTGCGAAAGAAGAAACTATTAGCATAGAACTTGCGGTTACGTCTAGCAATTTCCACTGTAAAATTATAAAACTTGGCTGCCAATCTAGTACTGCCCCTAAATATGTAAAGTCGACAGGCTACATGGGCCAGAAAAGATCACGATCTAACCGTAAAAAATGGGCACCCTATTGCCTAGTCAAACGTATGTCAAACTCATTCAACCAGATTGCTGAGTTTGTGCTTGGGGGAGAGTGAATAAAGCCAACAATGTCGCCTATCAGCAGATGACTGCACTCTCTAATAGCTTTTTATATAATCTTAATTCTTGTTCTTTTGTTTGTTCTCTCTCTTTCATAGTGTATTTTATCACATTCTGTAACATTTACTTATTCCCCATGTATAATACGCATTTTTTCTAATATAAATAAAATAATAATAAGCAAAATCAGAGGTGGGTATTATGCACAGCTACAAATAATCCTTAAAAATTGCCGTAAGAAAAATAAGAATTATCATAAAACTAAATTAGAATAATATTATTCTATGTTTAAAACCATTCTATAAAAAAAGAGAAGGATGCGCTGGCCGTAATGAAACTGGAGAGGTACAATTTATAGACTTCGATTACCAAACAAGGGGTGCGTATTATGCATGAGTAGAAGCATTTTCCCACACTTTCAGCACAATTTTAATTGTGCGTATTATGGATGAAGGTGTATTATACATGGGGAATTACGGTAGTAAGCGCTTGTGTCTTAGTGGCTTTATTGCCTTGCTTGGGATGAAACGATTAAAAAGTATGTATTAGAGTTCGCAATGAAACGGCAATCAATTTTTTTATCACTTCACCTCAAGGAAGGTGATAAATCCACTAAGACTTAAGTGGGTACTGAGAGACAAATAATATGAAAAAAAAAAACCATTATTGAGGAGATAGGAAAATAAAAGAGCAGCAAGATAACAAGTGAAATTCCATTTTAAATTTATCATTTCATCCCAATCAAGGCAATAAAGACACTAAGACGGAAGGGGGTTATTGGGCGTGAAAAAATATGTGTAAAAGAGAAACATTATTAAGGAAAGCGGATAATAAACGAACAGGAATTCAGAAGACAGAAATTAACGCTTGACATTGCATTTAAACTTTTGAAGATCAAAGTTGGTTGGGAAGCAAGGAGCCAGAAGAGTTACACAAGCGAGAAGTGCAAGAGAAGAAACTGTTAACATAGAACTTACGGTTCTGGTGTATCCGTAAGTTCTATGTTAAGAGTTTTTGTAAAAAAAAAAAAAAAAAAAAAATATTGGTAGTAATACATTTTTGCAGCAATACGTTTAATATATATATATATATATATATATATATATATATATATATATATACAAGTATACGATTGGTCTATACGGAATAAATTTCAAAAACCAAAAATACTATTCTTAAAAGAGTGCTCAATACAGAGTAGAGCAAATATAATTTATTCGAAAATTATAACATAAATATGTTATAAAATCACTACAAAAATAGCCATTTTATTTCAACACTTCTGATGTTTATCAAAGATCACTTGATATATATATATATATTTATATATATATATATATATATATATATATGTATAAATATATATATATATATAAATATATATATATATAAATGTATATATATATAAATATCGAATAAATATATATATATATATATATATATGTATATATATATAAAATAAAAAAATATTGCCAACAATACATTTTTTTAAAAAACAAGAAAATTACCAGCAATACATTTTTTTTTAAAATATCACCACCAATAGATTATTGTAGAAAAAAATAATGGCAACATATTTCTGTAAAAAAAAAAATAACCAGAAATTCATTGTATAGGAAATTACTAATGCTCCCAAGAAAATAAAATGTTGGCATTAAATGACCCATAAGGACTTGATATGCCGTTAGAAACCCTGCAGCAACCCATTTAAAATATAAAAGCTTTACAAATCTTATTTTTTACTAGCAGGCTTCGCCCGCTCGCTATCGCTTCGCAAAGTAACATATATTCACTAATTGAAATCTTTGAAACAAAATTTTTAAATAAGCATTTCATTCAGAAATTGGCTTGTTATAGTTAAGGAAAGTTTTACAAATAGATGCCAACTTGTTGAAGTCCAAATAAAATGCAAATTTCAAACACTTTTCTCCACTATATAAGACGATATTCCTAAACAGAATTATTTTTTATATAAAAATCAAAATCAATCTTTGAATAAAAGAACAGTAATGAATGACAGTTAATTAATGAAATAAACTTTTTTTAAATTCATTATGCAAATTAGTTAAACTTTAAGAGTGATATTGCCTAGAAGTAGATAATATATAATACAGATATTGAGCTTCTAACTATTAAGTAATTTATACATTATTTATCATCTCTCAGTTGCGTCTCTGTCCTTGGACAGAGTGCGCTCAGGGGCTTCTCTGTCAAAGGACTGAGGGGCAACTGAGGAAAATTATACTGAGAGGTGCCCAGCCCTGGGGAACAGCTGCCCAAGGCCGCGCCCTCCCATTGCACAAGGGGGAGGGATCGGTGCTCGCACCGAGGCCAGCGCAAACGACGGTTGCGGGGGCTGCGGGCAATTTTTGTCCCCACCCGAGTGCACGCGCTCGGGGCCCCACTTTAAAAAGACCTTGTGTCACATTTCATTCTCGTGGGGGAATGAGTAAACACTGTGTGTAAATTACTAAAGTAGATCCGGGTCTTTTCAATCTCAGAATTCGCGGGAGAAATGAACTCTAATTTTGTATTTATTCATTTTTTTTGCTTAATTAGCAATTATGTTTCTCTTATTCTTCAAATGTTGAATGTATAACTAATAACATTTTATAACGATAGCAATTTTTATAATTTGGAAATAAATTTGAGAATAATTGGAATTAATTGCGAAATCCATCGAAAGTTACTCATGAAATAAAAGTAATTGTTTGTACGCAAATTAAGGGCCTACATACATCAAATTGTCTTTAAATTAAGTGGCAGCAGAAGAATTATCGTTGAACTTTAAAAAGGTAAGCTTAAATATTAATTCAATACTTAAATGAAGCAGTCAATTTTGAGTTCTTCTGTAGTTTATTATTGCCTATCGCATCTACTCCTTCTTAGCTATTGTGATGATGGCCAAATCAAGAGTCCTCCACAGGAGCTAGCTTAAATGCCATCCGATAGGGTAGCTTTTAAACTAGCTTCAAATTATAAGCTAGCTGCATTTTTGGATACAAAAGGAAAATAAAACCATGAAAGCAACAATAATGGCTAGTATAATATATTAATATATATTTTTAACCTCGCATAATCTGGCAACCCTGAATCTGAGCTCAGCGAAAATCATTCCCTGCACCTAACTTTTCTAGGGATTTTGAATGAGCTATGAATCATTGAAATTGGACCAGTGGGAGCGGAAGAGTTGCTTGGACACACACACACATACAATACTTTATATATAAGATGAGTTCTTATTTCAACCTTAATGGGACTAAATTAAACGTATATATGCCAAACCAAGAATCCTCCTTTTAAGCTAGTTTATAATAAAACGTGCACTGCAATTTTGGATACAAAAGGAAAATAAGAGTTATTTCCCTTGTACCACGAAAGCAACGACAATGGCTAGTATAATATATTAATATATATTTTAAACCTTGTATAGCCTGACGAAAATAGTTCCCTGCGACTAAATTTTCTAGAACTTTTGAATGAGCTATGAATCATTGAAATCGAACAAGTGGGAGCGGAGGAGTTGCTTGGACACACACACACGCATACACACAAACACACTGTACTTTATATATAAGATTAATCATTTCACCATAAACAAGGCGATAATGCCCTTAAGAGGCAAGCGGTTACTGAGAGTGAAAGAGAATTTGAATACTTTAACGAGAAGGACAATAAAAGAACATTTTTCACGAAAGACTGAAGATGGCAATTCATGTTTCATTTAACGTCTTGAAGATTGTGCTTGACAGTAAAGTACGAAACCGGAAGAGAATTCAACAAGCGAGAAGTGCGGGAGAAGAAACAGTTAGAATAGTTAAAATGATGAGACTTAACCGCCAATTTAGTAATGCGCGTAAATTCACAGGGTACCAATGCCTGGGAAAAAAAATTCCAGGAAAAAAGAATTTCCGTTTAATCACCGAAAGCCATCTAGAAACATTCCAATCAGTCAGGTTTGATTTTCAACAGCGGATGCTGATTTCGGAACTGACCTCTGTAACTAGATTCCTCTTAATGGTCCGATCTGTTGAAAGCACAGACGCCTATTTATCCGAATATTATATTAATGTAATTTCAAATGAACAGCATTTCCGTTCGAACCTTATTGTTTGTTTCCCATCTCATTTAAAGGAATATTCTTTTCTTTGTTTTACAATAACATTCACCCTATAGAGGGCACCTGAGGTAGAGGGTTACATTAAGAAGCAGTTTATACGGATATGAGGGGAAGATAACGGCTAAACCGTGAATTGAAAAAGTGGAGATTGTAGTGATCGAGAAAGTATCCTCGTGGGAGTGGGAGTAAAGGGTAAGAAGCACAGTTTATGAGGATATGTGGGGAAGATAACGATTAACCCTAGACTTGAGCAGGTTAAGATTGTAGTGATCGGGGAAGCATCCTCCTGGGAGTCGGTTCCACAAAGTAAGAGTTAAGAAACACAATTTATGAGGATATATACGGAAGATAACGATTAACCTTAGACTTGAACAGGTTAATGTTATGGGAACCTACCCATAATAGTAGTGGACTAGTTCGTACCTAATAAATACTTCGCCTCAAGAGGAAGCAAGAGTCAGACAGAGAGTCCTTTTTGGACGACTCGGCTAGACGGTCGAACTCTCTGCCTCTGAGGCAGAGGGGAACTCTCTGCCTCTGGGCAGAGAGGAACCCGGACGAGGGTCTGCCGAAGGGCAGAGTCTCGTTCGGGGAGGTTGACCAACCCGATCCCGTTTATACGGGTTCTACGCGTCAGACGATTCCTGTAAGACATTGGAATAGTGATACTTCGAGACAACATAGTTCTCTCTAACCTAACCTGATTATTATTACTAACACTTCTACTTCTTTTGTACATATTCTGTTTGTAATATATCTGTGTTATTCCATACCTGTGTTCGAGTTATTCTTCATTGGTTCTACCTTGGACCATCACCGTGGTACAAGGAACCTGGACCATAACAGTTAAGATTGTAGTGATCGGGGAAGCATCCTCTTGGGAGTCGGTTCCACAAAGTAAGCGGTAAGAAGCACAGTTTATGAGGATATGTAAGGAAGATAACGGTTAACCCTAGACTTGAACAGGTTAAGATTGTAATGATCGGGGAAGCATCCTCTTGGGAGTCGGTTCCACAAAGTAAGCGGTAAGAAGCACAGTTTATGAGGATATGTGGGAAAGATATATACCCTAGACATGAACAGATTAAGATTGTAGTGATTGGGGAAACATCCTCTTTGGTGTCTGTTCCATAAGGCAGTGGTTCGCGGGAAGAAGCTGTTGAGTAGGACTAATTTCTCGACGGTGGAATACGGGTGGAATGTGGGTGGTTTCTACTATATAAGTGTCATGGCGAGTCCTCGCCGTGGAGTGTAGGACTGTCGAAACAAAATTCTAGTTTGTCCGAGCACTTTCCATTGAAGTAGCGATAGAGCAGTGAGAGGCTTGCTACATCGCGCCTGTGAGAGAGTGTCGTTACTGGAAAGTGAGGAGTGGGCACAAATACAAATATGACAAGAATACACCATTCTCGGCCTGATCTGACTCTTGTAAAGGTAGAGGACAGAACAAAGAGTCAGGTACTTACTGGAGCGGTACAGGCAAAAAGCCATTTTACCTGCGTCTTTAGCGATGGACCGTATGTTTGAGTTCAAATTGAGTCCTGGATTGTGCTTAAGACCCAACAGTCGCTCAAAGCATGGGGCCTCCCTGAGGGAACATCCATTCATCGTGACTGGTGATAGGTCACGGTCCCATCGAATGTGTCTAGTTTTGTTTTCGACGTTAAGGTCGTAGTGATCGGGGAAATATCCTCTTGAGAGTCGGTTACACAGAACAGCGGTTCACGGAACTTACTTCTCACCAAGGAAATACGGCGGCAATGAGAGAGGTTCGCTACAATGTGGGTGGCATTGCAGGTCTTAGCCGTAAAGGTTAGGATTGGTGGAACTAAGGAATGTAGTTCGCTCGAGCACTTTCATTGAAAATAGCGATAGAGGAGCGAGAGGCTTGCGACATTTCGTCTGTGAGAGGGGTGTTGCAGGGTGGAAAATAACTTGTCACCCAAAAGGACGCGGAGACTCTATTGGACTCTATCGAAACTGGAAAGTGTGCATTCGGCAGCTCCTGCCCAAATATGACAACAGTATTCCATTTTAGACCTGATCTGACTCTTGTAAAGCCGATCATTTTACCTGCATCTTTAGCGAAGGATCGTATGTACGAGTTCCACTTGAGTTTTCAAGGCACGGTGCTTCCCCGAGGGGGCATCCGTTCATCGTGACTGGCGGTAGTTCGGGGTCCGTTCGGCGATGATGGAATGTAACCAGTTAGCTTATCTCCCACTGGGAAGTTTATTGGCGTACCCGGAAAAGACTAGAAGTATTAGAGATCCGGCCAAACCACATTGAAACACATGTTCCCGTATGATCACCGAAGTTAAGCAACATCGAGCCTGGCCAGTACATAGATAGGTGACTGCTTGGGAATACTAGGTGATATAAGCTTGGATGTGCGGGTGGTGTAATGGATGACGGTTTGGAATTGTTAATTGGAGAGCCGAGTTCCAATTCCAGTTGGGTTCGTTACATTCACTTACGTGTAAATATCCTTGAGAAAGATACGGATCCACCTATTCTCCCCCAGCTATGGGTTAATTAGTAATATTTGTGTCTATAAATCATTATTATCTAAAAATATAATTCTTATAAACTAACAATATTTGCTGGCTTTAAATAGCTTGCAAAGGTTTGATAAGCCGGAGAAAACGAATCAATCAGTTTAGTAATAGCCTCTAGAAAATTCTAGAATGGTGGAAAATAATAATAATAATAATATGCGTAATTCAATTAGGATATAATTTTGAAGATCATATGTCATTTATTATTTCACGATTTTGTAAGTTTAACATGTTATAAGCCTATATATAGATATTCAGTCACTAGAAGAAGAAGAAGAAGAAGAAGATGAAGAAGAAAAGGGGAGGTGGTGGAAGAAAGGGAAGAGGAGGGGGAAGATAAAGAAATGGAAGAGAAAGAATGAAGAGAAAGAAGATTTAAAAATAAGAAAAATGGACAAGATCAAAGAGAATGACAGAAAGACAAAATAATTAGAGAAGAAGAAGAAGAAGCAGAAGAAGCAGAAGAAGTACTAGATCGATAAGAAGAAGAAGAATTAGATCTAGAAGAAGAAGAAGAAGAAGAAGAATTGAATGTGAGATACAGAAGAAAATTCTCAAGAACGAAAATGATAGAAGAAAAGGAGGAAGAAGAAAAAAGAATAAGTATTAGATCAAGAAGAAAAAGAAGAAGAATTAAATCTTGAAGAAGAAGAAGAAGAAGTATTAGATCGATAAGAAGAAGAAGAATTAGATCTAGAAGAAGAAGAAGAAGAAGAAGAAGAAGAAGAAGAGAAAAAGTATTAGATCGAGAAGAAGAAGAAGAAGAAGAAGAAGAAGAAGAAGAAGAAGAAGAAGAATTAGATCTAGAAGAAGAAGAAGAAGAAGAAGAAGAAGAAGAAGAAGAAGAAGAAGAAGAAGAAGAAGAAGAAGAAGAAGAAAAGAAGAAATCTGAGAATACGATTCATGGAACGCGTAAGCAATGAAGATGTTTTATGGAAAATAAAAATCAAGAGGACATATAGACACAATCAAAAAGGAGAGATGAAATTTCTGGGGCACGTACTGAAGAAGGTCGGCATGTAAAATTTAATACTCACAAGTATATGTCACCGACAACAGGTAAACCCGAAGTTCGACGAGCTTGTGTGGATGGATGGCAGTAGTTGTTTTGGGCGAAAGATGAAAAATAGACTACTAACGTTATAAAAGGATAGGAAATTGTAGAGATCCATCATCCCCAACATCCTGAAGAAGAAAAAGAAGAAGATGAAGAAGAACTTCTTGAATGAGTAAAGAGGAGGCATGGAAGGATAGTATATAGAATTAAAGAGAGAGGAAACAATAAGTAATCTTTTCTTCGGACATATTATTCTACATGGAACAAAGCATAATCAACAATAATTTCCCTAACCACGTCGTCGACGAACAGATAAAATAAACCATAATGAAATTTAGAAAAAATAACGTCAGACCCCCTCCCTGACGCAAACAAAAATAAACACCCTATTAACTTATTCTATCGTAACCAAATGCACCCTAATTATAAGAAGGATGAAAAGGCAATTAGAAACATACCGTATTTGACGGTATATAAGGAGCACTTTTTTTTTACTAAAAATATCTTTTAAAATTCCCTTGCATCTTATATGCCATATGTAGGTTTAAAATTCGGGGATAGTCGGCCGAAATTAGCTACCTGGCAACTTCTATTAGCTTAGACTTTAGAGTAACTTTCATATACCTATTGTCATTATTTTAAAGTCTATTATGCAGATTAAAAGTGTTATCATTGATGATATTCATTATATTAATTTCATCACGTTTAATATTTGCATCTTGTTTCACTAAAATTATATGCAATAAATTCAAATTATATGTTTGTAAATATATATTTGTTTCATTAATATTTTTTGCGATGAATTTCGGTTGCATTCGTACAAATAGAATCAGAATTTTTATATCCTAATTATTCCAATAAGATGGTTACAAGACGCAGGTTGTACAGATCCTATAAAGGATATAATAAAATTTTTATAGGCTCGTGTACTTTTTCCTATTCGCATAAATACAGTAGTTAATACTGTATGTTGGTCTGCAGTTGGAGGTTTGTCTCCAGCTGTGCTGGTCAAACTCTCTGCCTCCGGTCAGAGAGGATTCCAAGACGAGGCTATATCGAAGAGCAAAGTCTCGTCTCGGGAAACAGCTACCCAACCCCGTTTTATACGGAGTCTACGGGGAATTTTTGGCCGAGCCTACGGGCTCGGATACTCCACATTAAATTCGGCCTTGTACCCCATCTGACCGCATGGAGCGGTTGGTAGATATCCTGAGATTCGTCTCCAGCTATGCTGGTCAAACTTTCTGCCTTCTGAAGCTGCAGAGTCTCGTCTCGGGAAACCCGATCCCGTTTTATACGGGGTCTACGGGGAATTTTTGGCCGAGCCTACGAGATCGTATACCCCACATTAAATTCGGCCTTGTGCCACATCTGACCGCGTAGATATTTTACAGTTGAAGATTCATTGTGGAATTCATTTGACTTACTTCTAGCAGTTGACTACTTCTACCTGCCGGTGGCGAATCTTATATGTGTTATTCTTGTACTAAGTATTATCAACCTGATGATGTGATTATTCTATTCAGTAACCTTCCGTAGGTTACAACCCTATTATTATACAAAATAAACAGCTCACATTAAAAAAGTATCATTCACCCCAGGAAAAAATATTTTGAAGTTCATATAATTAACTAATAATAATAACTAATAACTATAATTAAATTCTATAATTAATGTGCACACATATTTTATTATAATAATAATAAAAATGAAATAAAAATAATACAAGTTTAATATAAATTTATAAATAAATAAATCGTAATCTTTTTATGCAGATCATTTCAAACGTCAAAGAAAAGCAGCATGCAGACGAAGAAAGTATAACTACTACATCAGTTCTTGATAATGACAGCGAAATTCGAAAGTACTTGAACTAAAATAAGAAAAATATGAACTTCTGACAGTTTATCCACAACGTCGAGCACAATACTCAACACCTTATCCAGTATCAACCAAGAACACTCCCAACTCGAGAAGTTGAAGCAGGAAATTGTCCCTCGTCATCCACTCCACGGCTGTGAACCAATGACAAAGAGATTCAAGTCGACACAACTTTTTACACTTTTAGTGCAGACACCTTAACAATGTGGAACGCAGGATCTCTCTCTCTCTCTCTCTTTCAGCTCTACAGAGTCCTTGGCTCTGGATCCACTGATGCCTGTGGCCCTTCTGGTCCCGTTTCAATCGCATCCCAACAGCTGTTGGCCGCTGTAGAGCCAACCTTCAGAAACGGGGATATGCCACCAATGATGCCCGGCAATCACAAACTATGGAACATCTTCTAGTTTGCCCCAATCTTGAAGATCCGTGCACGCTTAATGACCTTGAAAACATAACAAAGACACAAGTGGGACATAGAATAGCGGGGGAAAAAGTTAAAAGGAAAAGAAAGAAGACATCAAAGGGAATTACAAACAAGAAAAAGAAGGTGAATGAGAGAGAGAGAGAGAGAGAGAGAGAGAGAGAGAGAGAGAGATAGAGAGAGAGAAGAGAGGGAGAGGAGAGAAGAGAGGGAGAGCAGAGAAGAGAGGGAGAGCAGAGAAGAGAGGCAATAAAGGAAGATGGAGAAGTTGAAAAGTAAATTGCAGAGAGAGAAAGGGAAAAGTAGAACAGGGAATGAGTTAAAAAGAACGAGGGAAGAGATCAAAGGGAATAAGAGTGAAAGAAGAAGAAGAAGAAGAAGAAGAAGAAGAAGAAGAAGAAGAAGAAGAAGAAGAAGGAGGAAGAGAAGGAAGATACGAAAGAACAAGAAGGAGGAGGAGGAGGAGAAAACTAATAAGAAGAAAAAAGACAAAAAGAAGAAAAAGAAGAAGAAGGTGGAGGATAAGTAGGAAGAAGAAGAGAAGCAGAAGGGGGAAGAAGAAGGAGGAGGAGGAAGAGGAGGATGAGACAAAGAAGAAGAAAAAGGAGGAGGGGGGCGAGAAGAAGAAGACGAAGAAGAAGAAGAAGAAGAAAGAGGAAGAAAAAGAGCAACAACAACAACAACAACACGAACATGAAGAAGGAGGAGGAGGGACAGCAGCAGCAGCAGCAGCAGAAGAAGAAGAAGAAGAAGAAGAAGAAGAAGAAGAAGAAGAAGAAGAAGAAGAAGAAGAAGAAGAAGAAGAAGAAGGAGAAGAAGAAGAAGAAGAAGAAAGAGGAGAAGGAGGAGGAGAAGGAGGGAGTACAGAAGAAGATAAAGAAAAAACTATTTGGCTGAGATGGAATTACAATATGTCGGATGGAGGCAGTAAAGATATTTCTGTGTTTTTCGTATGACTTTCTTGCAACGAGAGATGCCGCTAGCAGCAGATCCCTGCGAGTTGCAACCGATGTAAATATTTCAAGGTGAATTCTGCCAGTCTTCCTGTTATTAAAGTTCCATTATGGAACCACAGTGGAGGCAAGAAAACGCTTTGCATGTACACAACAACCTTCACACTTGTGATGAATTTATTTTGTATGCGGCCCCGGGGGCTGCAGTCATTAAGTCATTTCGTGTGACCCTCGTCTTCGGCTGCGGAGGCGGAAATAAAATTGCAGGCGTGGGAAAGCCTGTTGCCTCTAGTTATTGGCCTTCCATAATTACCTATAAGGAGAGAGAGACAGCGAAAGAGCGGGACATGTAAGAGATAGACGTTAGAAGGCAAATAAAGAACGCGATCGTACACACCGGACACAACGTGTGTGCACGTGCCCAAATATGTATGGATGGATATGTATGTGTGTGTGTGTGTGTGAGTGTGTGTGTGTGTGCGCGTGTGTTAGCTAGTTGTGTGATTGCGTGTATTATCCATTTGTGCGATTGCGTGTGGGAGAAAGCCAATTAGAAAGGGACATTTTATAAAAATGGCGCTGAGTCGGTATGCCTGCGTTGTTCATAGGCGTAGAAATGTGTGTTTGCATAATTCCTCTGTGGTCGGTCGAATCGAAGTTGGTTGGAACCAAAAGAAAGAGGTGTGGGTGGCGTGAACTCATGCGGGGACAAGGGAAAGGCCGTTTCACACCTTCCGACTTTGTGCCAATGTTGATTCTCCGCCGCTCGCCGCTCACTCGAACACCTATAAAACTGCCCAAATCGAAGACTATTGAGGCACACACACACATACACGCACACATACGTGTTTCTGATGCTACCTGGAGGGGGCAGCGATAATGAACTAATGTAGAATAACGCTACCTTTTAGTCAAAGTGTGCGTTTATTTTGTTCTTAGTGGGTGCATAATTTTTGCAAAATATCATTCCAACCGGCGACTACGCCGCGACTCTTCGATAGGGTGGGTACGTGCCGTGAGTCTGCGTGTGTGTGTTTCCGTGTATTTCTGGCGTGTGTGTATGTGTTTCTATATACTTGTGTGTATGCGTGAATATATTTATTTCAGGGTTTAGTTAGTTAATTGTTATATATATATATATATATATATATATATATATATATAGATAGATAGATAGATAGATATACATGAAAAGACTGAGATAGATAGATAGATAGATAGATAGATAGATAGATAGATAGATAGATAGATAGATAGATAGATATTAATAGAAGGAATCGGAGTTCGAATTCCAGTCGAATCCATTACATTCATTTACGTGCTAATACCCTTGGGAAATCCTCTTCTTCTTCCTTCTCTTCTATGGGTAAATAGCAGGACAGACTGGGTTCTATAGCCTTGGATATCAACTGATCTAGAAGAAGGACACATCTGAATTCCAAACTTGCAGAGGATCGTTTGGGGACCTTGTGGTACGTAGTGCACCGGATTTTTGTATTCGGCCCTTCAAAAAGTGTGGTTGGTTCTGCACAAAACCTTCATCACTATAAAGAAATCATATGTGCTGGCTGTCGATTCCTAGGAATTGAGCTGCTTGACCCTCATACGTCGGGAGAGTTCACCATATATATATATATATATATATATATATATATATATATATATATATATATATATATATATATATATATATATATATATACACGAAAAGACTGAGATAGATATTAACAGACTGAGATAGACAGACAGACAGATAGATAGATAGATAGATAGATAGATAGATAGATATGAATTTCATAAAACTACTCTATTTATACGAATAATTTTTCTCAATTGTAAATTTGCATTTTTTAATGTTTATCCAAACGACGAATCTTCATGCATGTTCGGTCATTAATATTTGCATATTAAAAAATGCACTCATTTGCATATTTGTCGGCTTGCATTTGTTTTCAGTATGTTAGTTTCTGAGACAGTTTATTACTTTTGTATATTTGGTCTTCCGTACTGGAATAAGAATAAGAAAGAAAAAAATGACCGTATTTTATCCGAAGCATAATTCTAAATTATTTTACCATTTTGATTTTCCTGATATTTATCATTATTATTATTATTATTATTATTATTATTATTATTATTATTATTATTATTATTAAACATGATTTCTTTGGTGTTTTCGTGATTCTTCGTGAGTTTTCGTGATTCCTCGTGAGTTTTCGTGATTCCTCGCTAGTCTTCGTTGCACTTCGATCCTGATGTCGAATATTTTGCGTTCAATATCCAATCATATTCATTTTCGACCAAGATGCATTATTCTCATACGTCAATCTGTCTACGATTTTCTTTAAAGTTACGATTCTACATTATACACTGAATGCTAAACGTGAGGTTCAAAATTAGCCAAAGGACTCAAGATGGAAAACGGCCTTCTATCTTCGTATTTTTATCATTTGACCCCAAGCAAGACAATAATGCCGTTAATGAGGTTACCGAGTGCAAAAGAATATGAGAAAATAAAATAAAAGCATTATTGAGGAAAGAGGGCAATAAAATGTCTGGAATTAAAAAGACAAATGATAAGATATTTAAGTTATTGAAAAACAAACTTGACTTGGAAACTAGGAGCCGGAAGTGTGTTCGACAATATGGCACTTAACTTCATAAAGCTTCGGTACCCCCCAGCTACGGGTAAATAGCAGGACAGACCGGGTTCTATAGCCTTGGATGGCAGCTGGTTTACCGCGGAAACAAATGGCAACTTGCTGCGGGAAAAATCTGCCTCGTCAGTCATGCATCGAAAGATACATGATCGCCTAAGCGTGTATCACACATGGCACACAACTGACTGACACTCATCCTAAATCAAAGAGCTGAGATGTTACTGAGGTGCCATAATTATTTTTTTACGAAATTATGTAATAGACATCGATCAAATCATATGAATCCTCCTCTTCTCCCCCCCCAACTATGGGTAAATAGCATGACAGGCCGGGTTCTGTAGCTTTGGATGGCAACTGGGCTACAGCAGAAAGAAATGGCAACCCACTGCGAGGAAAAAATCTGCCTCGTCAGTCATGTATCTTTTGATACATGATCGCCTAAGCGTGTATCACGCATGGCACATAACCGACTTAAATTTACTTACGTGGTAATATCCTTGGGAAAGGGGTGAATCCTTTTCTTCTTCCCCCAGCTATGGGTGAATAGAAGGACAGATCGAGTTTTTAGCCTTGGATGGCAACTGGCCTACTGCAGAAAGAAATGGCAACCTACTGCGGGAAAAAATTTGCCTCGTCAGTCATGTATCGCCTAATCGTGTATCACACATGGCACGTAACTGACCAAAGCTATGGCCAGTTTTGTTCCTGCGTATTACGAGCAAGTTTGAATGGTTGTTTAAACATAATTTTATAAAAGTAAAAATACCAGAATTTCTTTCTTCTTTTAATCCATATATATATATATATATATATATATATATATATATATATATATATATATATATATATACACTTCAATCTCAATATGGTTGATAACTCAAGAAAGTGACTTCTTGATGCTAACGGTCTGGAGGCGATACCAGCGTGAGGCACCTCTTGGAACTTGTAGCCTGAATACCAGGCCACAAGTTGACCCAAGCATTGTGAGTGAAATTGCGTAGACGAAATTGTTTCTTAACCATGAACAGCTCTGCTAGCACAAAGTCACAAGTCATTGTGACCGAGGGTGTGATTATACAGGCCTTGTTCAAAGTGCAGATCATGAGAAGTTGTGTTCTCTCCCAGAAAGTAAGGTTCACTGAAAATAGTTGCAGTATAAACCACAGGTGTGTCGAGTAAGCACAATTGTGCATGAGCAGACATCAGCAACAGGGACTGGCTAACCACCCAAGCAATCAGCTGTGCTTGGAAAACAAAAAGCCTGCCATTATTTTATATATATATATATATATATATATATATATATATATATATATATATATATATATATATATATATATATATATATATATATAGTGCACTGTTCATACTAGGAGTTAAGAGAAAATAAAGCACTGCCCGATGTAAAATAACAGAGTTACGATTTACAGAGTTGTTCCTCACCCCTCAATGCTACTTCAAGTTTCATGCACATGGCAATCATCCAGTATAAATTATTCACACCTGACTGACTGACCAAAAAGAAAAAAATCTTCACAACAATTACTGTGAAAATATTTATAGAAAAGTCACTGGGAAGCTACATTACGGCGGTCGAAACGTGCCTGAAACCGAGATACCCGGCAAGGATAGTGAACATTGCAGATTCTTATTTGGATTTTATCAAGGATCTCTAAACATATTGCAGAAGCACCCAAACATTTAAATTCATACACCCTAGGCACCAAATAGGAAAGCAATATTTATTTTGCATAATGCAAAAGTGTTGCACAAAGCTAAAAATGGGTGGAGAGAGGAAGGCTGGCCTTCAGTCTGTCTTACCAATCTTAGCTTGCCACAATTACTGACCCAAACATACCACAGTATTCCTTACACCAAATCAACAGATTCTTATTTACCATTCTTACTAGAGCCATTATATTATCAAGTCTCTATGAAGTCCTAACTAATTCCCATAAGTACAATTTGTCTGTGAGGGCGGGGAATAAAAATAATAACCATAGTGGGAAATCAATCAGAATAATTCCCATTATTTATAGAAAAACGGCATAGGAAAGCTATATTACGGCAGTGGGAAAGAGCCCGAAGCCGAGATACCAGGTCAGGATCGATGACATTTCAAATTCAATAACTGTGATATTAGAACGGAACATCCTAAAATTAAAGACATCGGTACACTGAATGGTCTTGCTCTCCCTATGACAAATGTATGATGTAATAGGTAAAGAGTTAGTGTAGTTGTGGCAGTGTAGTTGTAGCAGCTACAGGGTGCAGGCTAGGATTTAATACTGATCGTAGAATGATTGTTAGGAACATACAATTCAATTTTTTCACGAGTATCAAATCAAGGGCATGCCTCGAATATGCAAATATCGTGAAGAAGTCAACGGGCGTCGAAACCTCATCAACAAAACGAGACCAACAACAGCTGACAAGGATCATAATCATCCAACGAAGTGGAGCATTGTATCAAATCCCATCCCAATGATGATATCGCTCAAAATATCAGTTAAATCGCTGTATAGTATGGACTGCTTTTCATTGTTTGTTAGTCGTCGACCAACAGGCGTTCGATTATGGACAACACAGTGAATCTCACTTGAGTCAGGTAACATGGATATCTTACCCTGAAAGATTGGCACCATCGCGCCTCGTCAAACAAGTTTCGAGCTCATTCAGACAGACGACCGAATTTGTGCTTGACGACCAACGATGCAGCAAGGTGTTTCTGAAACCGGTGCGCCAAAAAGCACTAATGCGCGCTGAAAGGTACCCAGGTGCGTCCCAAGGTGCCAGAAAAGTAATTTTTTAATTATTTTTATATTTTAAAAGTCTTTATTTTATTTATTTTTTTTAAAAGCTAAAGATACCATGCACATGGCTTCCATGTCTAAGTCAAGTTTTTGTCATTTAATATTTTAAATCGGATTCTGAATTCCTTAATCTTTAAGAAAGAGTGGATAATCCTTTCCCTTTTGCCGTTCTTAAGGCATAACATGTAAGGACTAACATTCAAAAAATGTTCAAGGCAAACGTTTCACACAAGCATACTTAAATTAATTTTAAATATTAATAAGATAAAATATTAATATATTAATATAAATTAATTAATATAGAAAAACACCTCTAAAACTAGCAGAAAACGAAATCAAATTATGTAAGTTAGCATCCCTTTGACTTTACTGGATGCTTTGATTGTAAAATTTGAATAAAAACTGAGAAGGATAAATAAAGGAAGGATTATATATACAAAGGAAAATTATATAAAGATTATAATTTATTATATAAACTAATTTAATATATTAATAATAAATAATAATAATAATTTTAAATATTAATAAAATAAAATAAATTAATATAAATTAATTAATATAAAACATTAAAAAATAAAATATTAATAATAAAATTAATTTAATACATTAATAAATAATAATAATAATAATAATAATAATAATAAAAATAATTTTAAATATTAATAAAATAAAATAAATTAATAAAAATTAATTAATATAAAATATTAAAAAATAAAATATTAATAAGATTAATTTAATATATTAATAAATATTAATAATAATAATTTTAAATATTAATAAAATAAAATATTAATATATTAATATAAATTAATTAATATAGAAAAACACCTCTAAAACTATCAGAAAATGAGATCAAATTATGTAAGTTAGCATCCATTTTACTTTACTGGAGGCTTTGATTGTAAAATCTGAATAAAAAATAAGACACTAACTTACATTATATTATAGAAAGAATTATACAAAGATTATAATTAATTATATAAATTAATTTAATGTGGCTGAATGGTTAGAACATTCGCTTTCTGGCCATGAGACCTGGGTTCAAATCTCACCATGGTTGATTTGTCAGGAAGGTGACTTCTTGGTGATATCAGTCTGGAGGAGATGATCCTAGCATTTGACACCTTTAGAAAGTGTGCCTGAAAACCATACTATGGTTTGAGCCAAGTCTTGTGAGTTAAGTTGGTTAGACAAAACCCTTGGGGGGCAATGATGGCTGTGCTAGCATGAAGA
The DNA here is from genome assembly GCA_964036315.1 of Acanthosepion esculentum. Taxonomy (NCBI): domain Eukaryota; kingdom Metazoa; phylum Mollusca; class Cephalopoda; order Sepiida; family Sepiidae; genus Acanthosepion; species Acanthosepion esculentum. The sequence continues at coordinate 36,081,579 of OZ038507.1, read as the reverse complement.
CACAAGTCATTGTGACCGAGGGTTTGAGTGTGCTGGCCTTGTTCAGATTGTTGATCATGCCAGACAACCCACTCTCTCCCAGACAGTGTAACTAAGGTCTGCTCAGTATAGTTGCTGTATAAACCACAGGTGGCCTCTGTGGGTGTTGAACAAACACAAAATACACCTGAGCAAGCATCTGCAATAGGGATTAGCTAGCTGTCCTAGTAGACGGGTATCCTTGAATATGAGTGGCCAGCCATAGATAGATTAATAATAAATAAAAATATTAATTTTAAATATTAATAAGATAAAATATTAATATATTAACATAAATTAATTAATATTGTAATAAATTCAACATTGACATCAATTGAGCTGAATATAAAAAAAACTCAATCTTACTGAATAAATCTGTACATTTTTTTTAATCTGTCAATTACCCACATATTTTAAATATGTTTTTATTAGGAGTTATTTTACTAGTATATATAAATGTTCCATAGAATTTAGTTGTGGTACGGGCCGGTGTATGTTCTTCTCAGCTTGTGATCATTAGTAATTGTAGATAACATGCTGTCTCCTGAAATACCGACAACAAAATGGTGGACTCAGGGTGTGAGTCCGCATAAAGAAATAGAAAGAAATAACAAGAACCAATATATAGGCACAAACAAATAATGTATTAACAACGAAGGTGTACAAGTGTGTAACAAATGAATGTGAAAACCTTTTTGGTCCAAAGTAAGTATAGTTAGTGCACGTGCATATGTACATGTGTGTGCGCGTGTATATTGTTCATGCATTTCCCTTAAATTATTTTCAGACAGAGTTTATCTGTAAAGGACCAAAGTGAATAAAAAGACAAGAAGAAAAACTATTCTTAACCGACGCGTTTCGTCGTCTGAGCAAGTTTGCAAAATATCCTCCATTCGCGCTACATTATGAAAATTGATTGCACTAAAAACAAAATAAAAACAAAATAAAGCCAAACCCTGATCTACAAACTGATTTCTTACAAAGAATGCATATTCCAGTCATACGGACCTATCCTAAAACTCTTGTTGGCATTAAATGACCCACCGAGGAGCTAATATGTCGTAAAACAAAATAAAACCAAACCCAGATCTACAAATTGATTTCTTACAAAGAATACATATTCTATTCATACGAACCTATCCTAAAAATCTTGTCGGCATTAAATAACCCATTGACTTTGATATGCCGTAAAACAAAATCAATCCAAACCCTGATCTACAAATTGATTTCTTACAAAGAATACATATTCTATTCATACGAACCTATCCTAAAAATCTTGTCGGCATTAAATAACCCATTGACTTTGATATGCCGTAAAACAAAATCAATCCAAACCCTGATCTACAAATTGATTTCTTACAAAGAATACATATTCTATTCATACGAACCTATCCTAAAAATCTTGTCGGCATTAAATAACCCATTGACTTTGATATGCCGTAAAACAAAATCAATCCAAACCCTGATCTACAAATTGATTTCTTACAAAGAATACATATTCTATTCATACGAACCTATCCTAAAAATCTTGTCGGCATTAAATAACCCATTGACTTTGATATGCCGTAAAACAAAATAAAACCAAACCCAAATCTACAAATTGATTTCTTACAAAGAATACATATTCTATTCATACGAACCTATCCTAAAAATCTTGTTGGCATTAAATAACCCATTGAGGTTGATATGCTGTAAAACAAAATAAACCCAAACCAAACCGAGAATGAATGCAAGGATGTTAGCGAATAGGGCAACGCAACATGCAAATTACAAATTGGGGATGCCAAAATCAAACAGGTGCAACAATTTAGACCTTCAATCAGTTGTCAACTGGGGCAAGAATTGGCTGGTTAACTTTAACGTCTCCAAGACAAAACTGCCCTCCATTAATCACCACAGGGATCATTCCCTGCATCCCATTAGAATATCTGAAGCTCAACTTCTCGAGAGCTCTTCTCTGCGGCTGCTCGGTCTCACGCGGTCTGCTGACCTGAGATGGAACAACTACATTGAGTCGATTGCTTCATCCACCGCAAGGAAAGTTGGCTCCCTGTGCCGGGCCACGAAATTCTTCTCCCCTGAATCGATCCTCCAAATTTACAAAGCAACCATCCGCCCTTGCATGGAGTATTGCTGCCATATATGGTGTGGAGACCCTTCTGTTTGCCTCGGGGTTCTTGATAGGGTCAAGAGACGGATATGCAATGTAATTGGCCCTGATCTGGCTTCTCGTCTGCAGTCTCTCTCTCACAGACGCACCGTCGCCTCTCTATGTCTCTTTTATAAATACTTCCATGGTAATTGCTCCGATGAGCTGCTATCGCTGGTTCTCAGGCTCCATGAATTGAAGCGTCCTACGAGGTTGGCATCCCGTTCCCACCCTTTCACTGTTGAAACTGTTAGATGTAGACGTCTCTTCTACTCCAATAGCTTCATATCTCGCACCTCACGCCTATGGAACTCCCTTCCTCATTCCTGTTTCCCTGATGACTATGATCTCCAACTATTCAAGTGTAACGTCAATCGACATCTCCGGTTGCCTTGATCTATCCTCTATCCTTCTCCACATCCTTTCCTCTAACACTCCTATTTCCTCTCGCTCCAAATCCTCTGTAACCCCTTGCGTGCTAGTGGCTTCCAGCCTTGCCTGGGCTGAAAAGCTTTAAAAAAATATCTGGGAAGTGTTTTAACATAGGACGGAAAGTGCAACACTGAAATCAGAAAGCTAATCAACGTATTAAGAAACTGGAAAACATCGTTAGAAAAAAAAAGGAAAAGTCCCCTATATGGCAGTAAATGCTGTACAAACTCCGCGTAGATAAAGGAGAGACTTGAAATGACAGAAATCTGGTTCTACAGAAGGATGGTGAGAATACCATGAACCGAATATGTGAGCAACGACGATGTTTTACAGAAAGTGGAAATAAAAAGGACACTTATACTTGACGTCAGGAAGAGGAAGTTGACTTTCTAGCTTAGATGATGAGTAAAGAGGGCTTGGAAAATTTGCTACTCACTGGAGAGACTTTAGTAATGCATAACCTACCTGGCTAGCTTGAGTGAAAATATGGCGGAGGAGGGTTTGGAAGAGATAGCAAAAAGATAAATACTGCTAAGAATGACAAAGGATAGGATGTAGGGGATGGTCATGATCGCCTACGTCCCGAAGAGACACGGCATATTGAACAAGAAGAAGAAGAATATATGGGACATGTCTAAATATCCTGTACCCACATTCTTCTTTTTTGTCCCGTCAGGACGTAGGCGATCATGGCTCTTCACATCTTCCCGTCTCTTCTAGCTCTTACTAAGTTTTGTCTCTTTGTTATTCCTCAAGCACAGTTCTACCATCCATTTGTTCAAGCCCCTCAAATACGTCACGCGCTGATTTCCTCTGTCCCTCTTTCTCTCAATCTGTCCCGTGAGTATCAGATTTTCCAAGCACTCTTTCCTCATCACGTGCCCCAGAAATTTCTGCTGTCTTTTCCTGATGTTAAGTATAAGTTTCCTTTTTTTTCTATTTTCTTCCAAACCTCGTTGTTGTTCATATCTTCGGACCATGGTATCCTCAGCATCTTTCTGTAGAAACACATTCAAGTGTCTTCTTCATTTTTGAGGAAATTGTCCATCATTCGTTGCCATACAGAAGGACAGATATCACGTAACAGGTTGGTACTCTTTTCTTTGTTTCTAACGAAATTTTCTGTTTCTTAATACTTTGCTTAGCTTTTGGAGTGAGATTACATAACAGTTCAGCGCTGTTTGTTTCTAACGAAATTTTCTGTTTCTTAATACTTTGCTTAGCTTTTGGAGTGAGATTACATAACAGTTCAGCGCTGTTTGTTTCTAACGAAATTTTCTGTTTCTTAATACTTTGCTTAGCTTTTGAAGTGATATTACATAACAGTTCAGCGCTGTTTGTTTCTAACGAAATTTTCTGTTTCTTAATACTTTGCTTAGCTTTTGAAATGCATCTTTGGCCATCCCAATACGTCTTCGGATCTCATTGCCGCCCTTTCCGTCCTCTGTCGAAAATTCTTTCCAGATATTTAAATTTTTGGACTTGTTTGATTTTGGCATCCCCGATTTATAATTTGCCTTTTGGGCTGTCCCTTTTGCTGATAACCATCTGGTACGCGTCTAGAGCAATATACCCACTCAGCGACTCCAGCATCTCGTAGACCACATGTCTTTCGCTATTATTCAAAGCAAAGGGAGGAGTTAGAGTCTAGAGATTATTAGGTTACTGTCTGCAATTCTTGGCACTTCAGTTTATAGACAACACCCACCCACCTTCCGCCAGTTTTAAATGCAACTCAAAACAAATAATTTCGGTTGGTTTGAGTTTTGCGTAATTATCTTTAAGATAATATGCGCTTATTTTAAGCTACGAAACGACAATAAGTGTAGGTACAGTTACCACTTGAAGAGAAATCTCAGCTCGACACTACATTCAAAATTATTGTCTATAGTTTTATTTTTGTTTTGTTTAGTCTACAAGCAAAGAAAAAGTTAAATGCCAACGGTGTCGCCGTAACTTTCAGCTTCCTCTCGCCTCTTCTTCATTATCTAGGTTTCATCTAAACCCGAAGAAAGGTTGAGGGAACATTCTACAATAATATTTGTTCTGAAAGAAGTGGCCTTACTTGGACCCTGTTTTATAATTCCTTTTCTGCTTGGAAATATTCCCAGGCTCATTCACTGACACCTGATAGTTTGTGGTGATTCACTGTCTATTTTTTTTATTTTTTAACTGGCATACAAAAAAAAAAGACATATTTTTATTGCCTTTAAATTAAACAATGTACTCGGTTAGACAGAAAGTCCTGACTCACTTAAGAAGCGGAAAGAAAACAAAAAAATCTTGATCTCTGTCTGGTGGAATTTCCAAAGAGTACTGCATTTCGAGATTGTTCTACACAGATGCCCCATCAATGCTAAACTATATTGGCAGCAGCTAGACCGCGTGTTCGATAAACTAAAGAAGGGGTATCCTGATTTGGCCAGTGGAGGTCGGGCTTTGTTTCAGCAAGACAATGCGAGGCCGTCAGGTCGACTAAGGCGAAGTTCAAACAGATGGACAATGTTGAGATTCTTCCACATCCACCATTCAGTCCCGATGCTGCTCCAAGTGACTATAGCTTATTCCGCTCAATGGCGTACTCCTTCCGCAACCTACGATTCAACAGTTTTGATGAAGTAAAGGAAGCTTCTTTACAGTTTTTGATTCAAAGCCAACGGACTGGTATCTGGGATAGATTCGGATGCTGTCTAATCGCTTGCAGAAGATCGTCGAGAATGATGGACTTTATTTTGAAGAATAAATATTGGCGTTGCTCCATAACATTTTGTTGTTTTCTTTCCTTTTCCTAAGTGAGTCAAGCTTTTCTGACCAACTCAATGTAGCATGAAACAAAATAAGCATGAAAGTAATTTTGGCAAATATGGACATTCGTACCCGCAAAATAAAGCACGTATCAAAAGTACGGTTTTTTCCCATGACGCCGCTTTTATTTAACTACTCTCCGGCAATGTTTATTGTTAAAAATTAAAGCGACGATTATTATTGTAAAACATAAACATATGAAAGTGAATTTATTCAGAGTGGGATGGGTAGCCATTTTATATTTTTATTTCGTGCATGGGCGTTGTTTTTGATTTTGTCGACTGCACAGTATAGTGGGGTCAGTTGGGCACCGTTTGTGAGAAAAAGAGCACAATGGCGCAATTCACTCCACGAGAAATTTGGAAACGGCATTGTGTACTCTTTTCTTTCCGCTTCCTAAGTGAGTTATTCCAGCCAACCTAATATTAAGGAAAAAAAAAATTTGAGCAAAATTTATGAAATTATTTTTTTCCTAATCATTTTACTACAAGTAAGGCGATAAAGCCACTAAGACATAAGGGATACTGATATGAAAGGATCCGGGGAAAATATTAAGGAAAGAGGGCAATAAAAAAAACAGTAATTAAGGAGATAGATGATGACGATTGACATTGCATTTACATTTTTGAACATGAAAAATGACTGGAAATCAAGAAACCGGAAAAGAGTTCTATATACGGAAATTGTGAGAGAAGAAAATGCTAGTATTGAACTTACGGTTACACCTAGCAATTTTAACTGTAAAATGATGAGACCTAGCTGCCAATCTAGTACCGCGCTTGAATTCGTAAAGTCGGGGGTTGCTAAAGAGGAAAACTGATCAGGATAAGTACTATGAAAATATATATAGAAAAGACACAAGGAAGCTACGTAACGGTAGTGGGAAAGTAACTGAATTCGAGATGCCAGGTCAGCACCGATAACGTTGCAGATTCTTCTTTGGCTTACACTCACGATATTGTCCTCATCTTTGTTATTATTATCACAGCGTTTTGACCGTTGTATTCTCCGATCTTCAACGGGTAAATGTCAATTCACGTGACATTCGGGAAATTTCTAACTGTATTCTTTATTTAACCTAAAAGGGAATATTTTTCTTATTCTGCAGTCTAGAATATCTCATCTAGGGATACCTCATCTTGATCTTGTGTCTAGGGGTATTTCATCTTTATCTTTTGTCTAGGGATATCTTATCTTGATCTTGTGTCTAGGGGTATTTCATCTTTATCTTGTGTCTAGGGATATCTCATCTTGATCTTGTGTCTAGGGGTATTTCATCTTTATCTTGTGTCTAGGGATATCTCATCTTGATGTTATTTAGTACTGCTCAGTTATTTCTTGTTTCGTTTCTAGTGAGTCTGCGCTGACCAGAGACTGAACTTGCAATTACTATGTCACCAAATACAGGAACCAAGGAACCAGGCTATTAATCCGTGTGCACATGCTGAGTGCAGAACCCAATCTGCCTTCAGTCGAGACTGCTGCGGTTGTTGCTTGTCATACTTTACTGAAGTCACCGAAGCTTATTGGTTACTGTTGCTGAAGGCCGGAAACGGGCAAAGATGAGGATATTAGTCCAAGCAAAAGTGTAAACGGCCCTCTCGAGTGGTTTGTAACACATTATTTATCATCTCTCAGTTGCGTCTCTGTCTTTGGGCAGAGTGCGCTCAGAGACAGCTCCGTCAAAGGACAGAGTCGCAACTGAGGAAAATTATACTGAGAGGTGCCCTTTCCTGGGGAACAGCTGCCCGAGGCCGCGCCCTCTCATTGCACCAGAGAGAGGGATCGGTGCTCGCACCAAGGCTAGTGCAACTGATGGTTGCTGAGGCTGCGGGCAATTTTTGTTCCTGGCCCGGGCGTACACGCTCGGGCTCCTCATCTTAAGACCTAACCTTGTGTCACAACTCGTCTTAGTGGGGAGACAGAGTAAATACCTAATCCAAGCATCAATAATGCAAATATAGATATACCTCCTTATATGTCGTTAATTGGTTCCAGATGTCACGACTTCGGTCGAAAAACGACTTAAGTTGAAATAGCCACACTATAAACATATAAGCACTCCCGATTGCCGATTGCAGTATTTATTATATGTGCGTACAGAATTCTGAATAAAATAATTCATTTCCACCTTATTTTCTAGCGATGTAGCCTTATGCTTAGCTTTAGCACTCTCCTTCGCCGCCCTGGACAAAAATTTATTCTAAATCAGAAATGGAATGTAAATGAAAGAACGTCAACGGCTGAGCACAGATGTAAACAAGTCTGAATTCAAAATCGGTGTTGGAGCGGAAAGCAACGCACAAGTGCCCCCTGTTGGCAGGAATTTGAAATAAGAACATTTGCTGAATATATTTTATTATGCTAATTTATATAGTATACATTATATTATTTTTAAAATTATTTAAATATGATTTTATAAGTGTTTATTGTTATTTTGGTGTTTTGACGTTTCTAATATTTCTAACGACCGACGTAAACACGAGTAAAACGACCTTTTTATTTTTCCACATAATATTTAAGTAAAAACCGACGTATCTTCGAAAATGACTTAAGCCGAGGTATTACGAATAAAATGATAACTTCTCATCCTAGAAATTCAAACAGATATTTATGAAACTGTTTATTTGAATTTAGCGTTCTGATAATTTTTATGTTGACATTTGAAATGAAGAATTATCAATATACTTTGATTCAGGCGAAATGGTGTTCTCATCTCTTGATTGAGATTATTAGACGTTTCAGTCAACTACATTGTATTCATCTTCAGTTGTCTATCATATTTTTTACAGTGAGGTTCACCCTGTAAAAGGCCTGAGAGCCACTCGATGTAGAGGGTTACTGAGTAAGAGTTAATAAGTTTGTGTGTACAGTAGTCAAAAGTTACACCGTGCAACAAAAGACGGGAAGTTATGGAGAGCCATGATCGTCCACACCAAATAATAGAATGAAAAGATGAACGTAGTGAAGGCAAAGAAAACCTGCTGAAATAAGAATAGTCTACTTAATTAGTTTGCGCGAACGGTAGTCAGAAGTTACTTTGTGCATCAAAAGTCGGGGACATCTTTCTGAGATAAGCAATTGTAACTATTGACACTACTTACATCGTTCGGACTGTTGACCACATCTTTTTTGTCATATTCACGATGCTTCGAGCCTTCTTCAGTTGATATATGTTGTAATTTCGAATCGAACCCTTTATTTAGTCCACGGGGGTAAATTGTTCTAATTCCACATGCCATGCCTTTTCTGGATACCTAAGTTTCAGTTAATCCCCTTCAGTAACGCAACTCTACAAGTTTTATTTCCTCTGCTGTAGCCAGGTAGTGAAATCGCAAAACCGTTGGTTGAGTAATCCAAAAATGGGACTTAAACCTAACAGCCCGAACGATGTAAATAGTGTAAATAACGTTCAGGAAGTTATGGAGAGCCATGACCGTTCCCGGTACATAAAACGAGATTGTGGAAACGGATATACTGGAGGCAAAGAAAACCTTCTGAAAACAGTGAATTTGTGTGAACGGTAGTCAAATGTTACTTCGTGCAACAAAAGTCGGGAAGTTATGGAGAGCCATGATCGTCTACAACACATAAAAAATGTGAAGACGCACATAGTGAAGGCAAAGAAAACCTGGTTGAAAAGAGCTAATGACCTACTTAATGAGTTTGCGTGAACGCTAGTCAGAAGTTACTACGTGAAACAAAAGTCGGGAAGTTATGGAGAGCCATGATCGTCCCCGGCACATACAAGAAGAATGTGGAAACGGAAATACTGCAGGCAAAGAAAACCTGGTGAAAACAGTGAATTTGTGTGAAGGGGTAGTCAAATGTTACTTCGTGCAACAAAAGTCGGGAAGTTAGGGAGAGCCATGATTGCTGTTGTCTTTGAAAATGAAATCTGTTCTGCAAAGAGAAATATCCGATCCGTTTAAAATTAAATAATAAATAATAAACATTTCTCTTTTCTTTATCGAAATAATTTTCCATAAACGAATTTGATAAAACCTGTCTATATCTCTGAGATTCGGACGGTTATCCTCATCTTCATTGCTATACTTTTCGGCCGTTGTACTCTCTGGCCTTCTTCGGGATCTGTCTATATCTCTGAGATGAGGTATTATGATTACTTGTATTATTTACATTATTCGAACACATCATTATTCCTCATCTTCTTTGCCATATTCACAACGTTGGTTAAATCCAGTGACTAGACCGAAAGAGTTGCGAGTTCAATACCAGGCCATAGCGGTGGTGAACCAAAAACTTGGAGAGTTGAGTTAAAGGGAAATGACTTAGACATCCGGAAGAGGCATGGCACGTGGAACTAGAACAATCTACCCCGGCGGACGAGATAAAAGGGTTCGGTTCGAAATTCCAATCACCTGAAGAAGGCCGGAGTGTACAACGGCCGAAACGTTGTGAATATGGTAATGAAGATGGGAAAAACAGTCCGAATTTGATAAAGTTTAGACAGTGTAAAAAGCAAAACATCAAACCCATGTGTTTGTGTGTACGCTTGTCCGTGTGTATTACGTGTGTGTGTGTGTGTGTGTGTGTGCGCGCGTGTGTGTGTGTGCGTGTGTACATGTAAAACATTTTGAAAATACTTCTTCCTCAGTTAATATTCAAATTCTTGAAAGCCACGAAAAAACTATGGAAAATATATATCTTCATCCTATCTTTAATGATGGAAGCCATAATATCGCGATGTAAATAATATTTGAGCCGTATGACATTCACCTTCTCCCTCGTTACAGTGAAGTGACAAAATTTTTCCCTCGTCTGTAGCTAGAGTTCAGGTCAAGGAAATGGCAGAATTGAAGCAGACGAGAAGGTCAAATGGTCGCTAATTTTTGTCATTCAGTGCGATGAAAGCACATATATAGCCCAGCGTTCTCAGTAACTTGTTTACCCTCTGCTGGCGAGCAAATTATCCCACAGGAAGACATATTGTTTTTGTAGCTCACTGAAGAGGACTTGATGAAAATGCCCTGGCGGATTGTCGGGCTTGTCCCGTTTGCTTGGATCACACTGACGTTCGAGTCAAGGTCGAGCAGAAAATGTTTGCCAGTTATTGGGACCGCCCTCTTTATAACTCGAAGGCTTGGTTTTTCGCTATTAGCAATAATAAAAGACGAACCAAGAAAGAAGATAGTAGATAACGGTTCACATTGCATTGACATTTTTAAAGATGGCTGGAGAGCAAGAAGCTGGGGGAGTTCCACAGGCGAGAAAATAAACTGTTAGGAAAAAAAAAACTTTATTTCGCGTCCTTCTCAGTAGAATTCATTGCGCTTTCTGAGGTATGTAAAAGAGTCGACAGATGTTATCGATTCACCTGAAACAGTTTGTATTGAGACTTTCTAGTTGAACCCTACGAATTCAGTTTTAGAGACATTAATCAGTCCTTCTTTACGGCAGCGAATGTTGCACAACTTCCTCAAAGACGAAGAAGAGACTCGAGTCGACAGAGATGTGGTTGAACAGAAGGATGTTAAGGATATCATGACCCGAGCGTGTGAGCAACGATGAGGTCTTAGAGAGAATGCAAACAAGGAGGAGGCTTATTCTTAATCTCATTAAGAGGCAGCTGAAGTTTCAGGGAGGCATAATGAGGAAGGAGGGCCTGGAGAATCTGATAAAAACGGGGCGAATAGAGAGGAAGTGAGACAAGGGAAAAACAACGCATGACATACCTAGCAGGCTTAAGCAAGTGGATGACAGAACTTGGTCTGGGGGGTGGGTAGCAGAGGAAAGGCATTTGCTGAGAGCTGCAAGGGATAGAAGGAGGAAACATAAAAGGAAAGAAGACATGGAGTCCAACATTATTGGCAGCATTTTCTAGATGATTTAGAACTGTGGAAATGATAATGGTGTCTGCAGAGATACCTAGACAATCTGCATTGTCAATAACTGCCATCTTTTTTGCAGGATATCGTCTTGAGAATCTTGATGATAAAGTAAAACCAAGATGATGATGTTTGTCGAGGGACGCTCTAAATACGTAGTCAATGGTGATAACAAAGAGAAAAAGGTGCAAGAGTGTCACCCTGGAGGACTCCTCCTTTGCTGGGGCCGCCTTGAATAAATTGGATGTGTAATCTGGAAATCTGATCTACCAGACAACCTCAAGAGGAGATACTTTCGAGCCATTTTAGAGGCGGTGTTAATATATGGTACCACTGCCTGGGTACCTTGATGGAACCTACACTCGAATGCTTAAACATCTCCTGGAAACAACATCCAACTAGATCATAGCTCTATACACCCATCCCTGATATTTCAACAATCTTACAAGAATGCGTTTTGCAGGACGCTGATGTCGAGTAAAACTAGAATTCGCGTGTGACACCTAGCAATGGAGCAAGACGAATTTGTCGCCTAACAACCACCTACATTGACCAGCTATATTGACACAGAATGCCTCCCTAATGGTTTCCCGATCTTGCTACAGGACCGTGATAGCTTGACCCAATAAATATATAAAGAAACTTTACATCAAGACAATTCAACTGTCGAGGGACGCTCTAAATACGTAGTCAATGGTGATAACAAAGAGAACCTAGTACTGCGCTGAAATTTGATTTCATCCCAAGAAAGACAGTAAAGCCACAAAGACACAAGGGGAATTTTTACTGAAACTTTAATTAGTTTTAATTCTAAGCTAAATTTAATATTCCCAATAAGCAAAACAATTTAAGTATTTCAAATAGAATTTAAACTTATAGAAATTGTTTATCTTTATCAGTAAAATCTATAAATTCATCCATATTGACAAACCTGCCAACATAAACCATGGTAAAAATTTGTTTTTATTAAGTGTAGTATCGTATGCAAATTAGATAAACAAGTTTAAATAGCGAACAACCGACGAACATAGGTGGCTATGCCGAGCAACCGCAGTTGCTATTCAGGACGGAGAGAACTATACTACGACTACTACTACTCAGAGAGATATGCAAAACATAACATATATGTTTTAGGTATTTTTTATAAAGTATGCTCATTTTCATCTTTTAAATCTTTTAAAATACTGTACCACGTTGCACACCTTAGATAAATTTCCCAAACATCAGGTTGTCGATAAATGTGTCAACAACTCATAAAAACTCACTTCTGTGTTTAAAAATGCTTTTAAATTAAAAGTAACATTTGTTTCAATACAAATTAAGTAGACTTTGAATCATCTATATTTTTCTCAAACGTTGTAATGACGTATCCTCACCCCACTGGTAAGGTAGGGCCCAGTATTACAGGTTAGATACAAATCTCCGGTTACCAATGTCAATTCGAAGCGATCCTCCAGCCACGTTGTGATTGTTTTGATCCTGGAGAGTGATCATCAGATCGTAGAATTCCGGAAGCTCTTCGTTGGTCCGCCTGAGAGTTCTGTGGGTGAAAACAGAAAATTACTAATGAGCTGAAAAAAGTAGTTATCAGAAGGACAGTAGATAGTGACTGACATTGCATTTAAAATTTTGAATATTAAATTTGGCTGGAAAGCATGAAGTCAGAAGGGAGTTCCACAAGCGATATATATATATATATATATATATATATATATATATATATATATATGTGTGTGTGTGTGTGTGTGTGTGTGTGTGTGTGTGTGTGTGTGTGTGTGTGTAGTAGTAGTAGTAGGAGGAGGAGGAGGAGGAGGAGGAGTAGATAGGTTCGCCTATCGCGTGGTACGTACTCCTTCCATGTTTATTGAAATAGTAGAGGTTCATCCCTTGTTTTCTAGCTGGTAGACAACTGTGCTCTGTAAACTTGTAGTAGCTAGCCAGTTTATATATATATATATATATATATATATATATATATATATATATATATATATATATATGTATAAAACCTTCTTTCAAAAATCTTCTCTCAAAAATTTAAAACTACCAGCGTCTGTCGTTTCGTGAGCATGTGTAGAGTAGTAACATCAACAAAGCCCAGTCCGATGAAATCCTAACGGATGAAACAAAAACATTTTTCCAATTTGTCATCCTATATATATATATATATATATATATATATATATATATATATATATATATATATATATGCATAGTGCTACAAAAGATTTCGGTGAATTTGCATAAATTTATCAATGTCCATATTTCCTCCTGTATCTCTTTCGACATAATGTCAGTTCTATGTACTTATTTGCGACAGTAATATGTTTTTATTAATGGAAATTATACCTTCTTATATATGACATATAAGTTTGGTTTCCATGGCTACTGGCGGCACTGTAATAGCGTGTTAAATAAGCATAAGTCTCTATCCCGCCTCTCTTCACTCAATTTGAGGTGGTAACCTATGCTGCTAAGTTATAATGTTTTGCTCGTAGATTCTCTTCGAATTCTACTCTTGACTAATCTAGGGTATCTTTGCATGACTTTCCACTTAGAACTAAATCTTTATTGAGTGATATGCATATAACAGCGTCCATAGTTGTATCCTATCATTTCTAAAAAAACATGTGGAATTGATAGTTTCCCTTAAGAAATACGCCCCTGAACTGACTTCTGTTCTTCGCGAGCACTGCAATGAATTCTTTGCTGCTTCTGGCTTTTTCTGTTTGGTGGAAAGCATCTTCTGTAGTTCCAGCTGTTAAAATCTCAAGCAAACGGTCTGACCATTCTATCAGCCTATTAGCATTCTGCCTCCTTTTGGCAAGGTACTAGGATCTCTAATTAACTCTGAATTGGTGAGCATCTAACATCTCAGGGTCTTCTTTAAGTTAAGCAATATGGCTTTCACTTCTCTAGGTCCACTGCTGATGCATTATCGGTTATTACTAAAAGAGACTATCAAGCTTTAGATAAGTTCGGGATTTTGTTTTGTATATTTCGTAGGTATTTGACAGGGTTTGTCAAACTGGTTCTCTTCACAAGTTAAAATGTTATGGCATTTCTGAATGAATTTTTGAACTGATTCAGTTTTCTCATGAAATTGCGAAATCAAAGTTCTTTTTGTAAGTGTCCTCCCCCCAGGCTCTATCCTTAGACTTACGTTGTTCCTAATTTTCATTAACGACCGTCCTGATGTCATCTGTTCTCAATTCAGTATCTATGCTCTTGACACAACAATTTACAGTTGTCTTAATAGTAAGTCTAATCGGTTCGATAAGGTCTAATTGGGGGCTGCTCTTAAAAAATGACCTACAATCTGTTAATTAATTGGGACAAGGAATAGCTTGTTAATTTTAACGCCCCCAAAAATGAAACCTTTCTTTTTTAATCGTCTGAGAGAACCCTCCAGGATCAATGACTGATGCTAACCTCCGTGACTCATTGTACCTTCTCGGGCTTACGTTTTCCTTTGACATGAAGTGGAAAGATTATATCGAATGAATTGATAAATCAGCTTCTAGTTGGTTCACTAAGTCCTGATAGACATTTTTCTCGCCAGAATATAACTTTATAAGTCTCGCATTCGTCCATGCTTTGGATATTGCTGCCAAATCTGGTCTGAGGCTACTGCTATATGTCTAGAGATTTTTGATAAACTCCAAAGAAGAATCTGTAATGTTATTGGTCTTGACCTGGCATATCGGCTTCAGTCATTTTACCACCCCCATAACATAGCTTGTCTGTTTCTAAAACTATTTCCATGGCAATCTTTCTGGTGAACCTTGTATGGTAGATAGGCTTTATGAATTTAAGCGCAGTACTAGATTGGCGGCTAGGTGTTATCATTTTACAATTGAATTGGCTAGATGTAACCGTAAGTTCTATGCTGACAGTTTCTTCTGTCGCACTTCTCGTTTGTGGAACTCTTTTCCGGTTTCTGGATTTCCAGCCTACTTTGATCTTCAAATATTTCAATGCAATGTCAATCGTTATTTTGTGTCTTCTTAATTCCTGTTCTTTTATTGTTCTCTCTCTATAATAGTATTTTATTTATTTTTTCTTATATTCTTTCACAGTCAGTAACCCTCCCGTCTTTGTGGCTTGGTTGAGAGAGAGAAAGAGAAAGAGAGAGAGAGAGAGAGAGAGAGAGAGAGAAAGAGAAAGAGAGAGAGAGAGATTACAATCATACTGTAACAGATTAATAGATTTGACTATTAGATAGCTAGCTCGTTAGATAGATAGATAGATAGATAGATAGATATGAACAGTCTGAGATAGATAGATAGATAGATAGATAGATATGAACAGTCTGAGATAGATAGATAGATAGATATGAACAGTCTGAGATAGATAGATAGATATGAACAGTCTGAGATAGATAGATAGATAGATAGATAGATAGATATGAACAGTCTGAGATAGATAGATAGATAGATAGATAGATAGATAGATAGATATGAACAGTCTGAGATAGATAGATAGATAGATAGATAGATAGATATGAACAGTCTGAGATAGATAGATAGATAGATAGATAGATATGAACAGTCTGAGATAGATAGATAGATAGATAGATATGAACAGTCTGAGATAGATAGATAGATAGATAGATAGATAGATAGATATGAACAGTCTGAGATAGATAGATAGATAGATATGAACAGTCTGAGATAGATAGATAGATAGGAACGAACTGAGATAGATAGATAAATAGATAGATAGATAGATAGATAGATAGATGGTTGATTACTTAAACAAATATGATGAGGTGCTGAAAATATATCAGCCTATGTTACTTCCTAAAACCTAACCAATTGAGCAAGCATTTCGTTGGAATGCTTCCTTGGTTGATCGGAGAATGTTCAGAGAGAGAGAGAGAGAGAGAGAGAGAGAGAGAGAGAGTCAAAGAGATAGAGAGAGTGAGTGAATATGAGAGAGAGATAGAGAGAGTGAGTGAATATGAGAGAGAGAGAGAGAGAGAGAGAGAATGAGTGAGTGAGTATAGCATTTGATGAAATTTCCTCTTACTGACCTTCTGTACGCACAGGGAGACCCACCAATAGGAGACGCACCCTTAAAAGACATTCCTCAGCTACATATACTTTGTTTTTTTGTTGTTGTTTTTAATTTTCGATAGAAACACGTTTCGAATTACATTCGTAGCCACGTGAATAATAATTTTGATCATAGAAACGGAAATGCTTTTCATGATCGCCTTCAGACATCAGATACTTGACACGGCTTTAAAAGACAATGGCAGTTCTTTATATTTATCAACTGAAAATGTTCGCCAATGAATGCCTCACATCTTTTAACATTTGAGTTATGATGGCGATTTTGTTGAGCGCTTTCAGATTCCTTCTTAAACGTTTACAAATTACGCCGTAACTCTTATTCATTGTCGCACGTTTTTGTCAGATTAAACATCTGCTGGTCGCGAGAGAAAGCTCGTGTTTTATTACACTGGCAATTAAATTCTTGCTAATAAATCAAATCTGGTCATATTTAAGAAAAGGAAGAAACAGAAGGAAACACTGCCAGGAAGCGTCTGCGACATGTGACGTGGACGCTGAGACAGCACAAAGGGATGGAGACAATTAATTAATAACAGGCATTTGTTTGTACGTTTGACCACAATTATCGCTAAAGAGCGCCGACATTCTTAATATCGAACGTTTCATACAGAAAGACATATACCTATGTATTCAAGGCATTTTGAAACCTTTTCCCCTCTATCATAAAACATGGTTGATGCTAAACTCCAGGAGAGCGACACTCTACGCCTTCTTGGGCTCGCATTTTCCACTGACATGAAGACTATCTCGAATCATTTGCTACGTCTTCTGCTAGGAAAGTTTGTTCACTGTGTCGTGCCCGAAAATCTATCTCGTCGGAATCCATCTTGCGCATTTATAAATCTACCATTCGTCCCATGCATTAAATACTGTTACCATATCCCGTCTGCTGCTCCTGCTGTACATCTCGAGATTTTTGACAAAATCCAAAGAAGGATCTGTAATGTAATCGATCATGACTAGGTATCTTCACTTTCTCACCGACCTGACGTGGTTTCTCTCTGTCGTCTCTACAAATTTTTTCATGTTAACTGTTCTGATGAGCTTCTCGCCTCCTGGTACCCCGACTACGTGAATTTAAGCGTGCTACTAGATTGGCAGCTAGGTCTCAACGTTTTACTGTTGAACTAGCTAGAGGCGACCGTAACTTCTACTTTAACAGTTTATTTTCTTGCTCTTCCCACCTGTGGAACTCCCGTCCGATTCTTTGCTTCTCTGCTAAAACAATCGTCAAAAATTTTCCATTACTTTCTGGATTCAGTGCACTATACTGTGTCCATTATGCATGGTACTAGCACCAATATGACGCTGTACTACAGGAAATCAACACACTGTGCCTTCTTGGCCTCACGTTTTCCGCTGACATGAAGTGGAGCGACTACATCGAGCCAATAGCTGCATCTACTGCAAGGAAAGTTGAGTCACTGTGTCGTGCCAGCAACTTTTTCTCGTCAGAATCCATCTTGGACACTTACAAATCTACCTTTCGTCCGTGCATTGAATACTGTTACCATATCTGGTCTGGTGCTCCTGCTGTACATCTCGAGATTTTTTGACAAATTCCAAAGAAGGAATCTGTAATATAATCGATCCGGATCTTGTATCTCAACTTCAATCACTTTCTCACCAACGTGACGTGGCTCCCCTATGTCTTTTCTATAAATATTTTCATGACAACTATTCTCATGCCTGCTGTCTCGACTACATGAATTGAAGCGTACTACTTGATTGCCAACTAGGTCTCAGCGTTATACTGTTGAACTAACTTGATGCATTCACTACTTCTACTCTAAGAGTTTATTTTCTTGCACTTCCCATCTGTGGAACTCCCTTCCGATTTCTTGCTTCCCTGATAACTACGATCCTCATAAATTAAATGCAACGTCAATCGTCATCTGTCTTCTTGAACTCTGTTTCTTTATTGTTCTTTCCTCAAGCTTCCCCACTAAAGTCTTCTCATTCTCTTTCAGACCCTGTAACACATTAGGTTCTAGCTTGGAAATTCTTTTAGGATCATTTTACTGCAATGGTTAAATAAATACTTGTCTTATGCCCTTTACTATTGACGCAAAGAACTACTTGAAATAAAAGAAAAGCTTGATTTACGCAGGTAAGATATTCGAATAAATCCTGGTAAGACATCTAGTTATCTTGGGATCACAGTAATTGTTAAATAAATCCTTGTCTTATGCACTTTTCTATTGACGCAAAGAACTACTTGAAATAATAGAAAAGCTTGATTTGCACATGTAGAATATTCAAATAAATCCTGGTACGACGTCAAGTTCTCTAAGGATAACTTTACTGCAAGTTCTCTAAGGATAACTTTACTGGGATCAAGTTCTCTAAGGATAACTTTACTGGGATCACAGTAATTGTTAAATAAATCCTTGTCTTACGCACTTTTCTATTGACGTAAAGAACTACTCGAAATAATAGAAAAGCTTGATCACACAGGTAAGATATTCCAATAAATCCTGGTAGGATTTCTTCTTTTTTTTAAGCATTTCACCCCAAGCAAGGCGAGAAGCCACTAGCACGCAAGGGGTTACAGAGGATTTGAAGCGAGAGCAGATAAGAGTGATAGAGGAAAAGATGAGGAGAAGGATAGTGGATAGATCAAGGCAACTGGAGATGTCGATTGACATTACATTTGAATAGTTGGAGATTATAGCTATCAGAGAAACAGGAATAGGGAATGGAGTTCCACAAGTGAGAGGTGCGAGATCTATTGAAGTAGAAGAGACGGCTACATTTAACAGTTTCAACAGTGAAAGGGTGGGAAAGGCATGCCAGCCTCGTAGGACGCTTCAATTCATGAAGTCTGGGAACCAGCGCAAGCAGCACATCGGAGCAGTTACCCTGAAAGTATTTGTAAAAAAGACAGAGATAGGCGACGGCACGTCTGTGAGCGAGCGACTGCAGACGAGATGCCAGATCAGGGTCAATTACATTGCATATCCGTCTCTGGATCCTATCAAGAACCCCGAGGCAAACAGAAGGGTCTCCAGACCATATATGGCAGCAATACTCCATGCAAGGGCGAATGGTTGATTTGTAGATTTGAAGGATCGATTTAGGGGGCAGGGAGCCAACTTTCCTTGCGGTGGACGAAGCAATTGACTCAATATATTTGTTCCATCTCAAGTCAGCAGACAACGTGAGACCGAGCAGCCGCAGAGAGGTGCTCCCGGGAAGTTGAGCTTCAGACATTCTAATGGAGGGAAGGGAAGGATCTCTGTGGTGATTAATAGAGAGCAGTTTTGTTTTTGAGGCGTTAAAGTTAACCAGCCAATTCCTGCCCCAGTTCACAACCGATTGGAGGTCCTTTTCGAGACGAACGGCCAGGTTAGTTTTGTCAGCGACACTAGATTTGTTTTTGAGGCAGGAGTAAATTGTAGTGTCGTCCGCGTAGATACCTATTTGAGAATCTATGGCGCCAGGAAGATCGTTGATGAAGATAAGGAACAGAGTAGGGCCTAGGATGGAGCCTACGTTCGTGGGATAGGAGTTGTGGGAGAATCCGTTGAGAACGACCTTCAATTCACGGTTTGACAGGAATTATTGTATTAGGTCAAACAATCGACCTGTAATACCATAACCCTGGAGCTTGCGAAGAAGGCCGGCATGCCAAACCCTATCAAACGCTTTGGAAATGTCTAGGGCCACGGCACGAGCTTCTCCGTTATTTTGGAGAGCTTGGTAGACAATTTCAGTGATAGACGTAAGCACATTTGCTGTAGATCGGGCAAAGCGGAAACCATATTTCTTGTCTGAGAGCAGATCATGAGATGTAAGGTGGTTAACCACTGCGGCGTTGATTAAAGCTTCGAACACTTTGCCGAAGAGGGGTAGGAGACTGATAGGACGGTAATTAGAAGGGTCAGAGAGGTCGTCAGAGTTCTTAAAGACAGGAACACTCGATGAGGACTTCCAGCAGTCTGGAAAACAAGATTCCTTGAGGTAGTAGTTATATAATTTGGAGAGGACAGGCGACAGTTCAGGCGCGCATTTCTTCAAGACAATGGCTGGTATCCCATCTCCACCACTAGCCTTGTGGGGGTCTAAATTAGAGATAATCCTCAATACCAATGTGCAACCTGATTAATAGGGCCTCAGTTCTAAGAGGGAAACCGGGTATGGATACACCGGAAGAGTCGAGCGTTGAATTGAATGAAAATTTCCGAGTAGAGCATTCAGCCTTGTTGGCAGAGGAGGTCAGGACCTCAAACTCTGTTGAACAAAGGAGGTATAGAGGGTTTGCTATTGTTAAGTACGCTCTTGCAGAGACGCCAATAATCCTTGGAGCCGAATTTGCGAGATGCAATACGTTCCTTCATTCGAGCAGCAAATAATGACTTACACTCGTTCGGGGCAGAGTAACTCTAAGAGTTTATTTTCTTGCACTTCCCATCTGTGGAACTCCCTTCCGATTTCTTGCTTCCCTGATAACTACGGTCCTCTTAAATTTAAATGCAACGTCAATGATATCCATATGAAAGTCCCTGTCTGACGTGGGTTAAGAACATGACTAATGTTTTGGTTTTGTAGGTGTTGGGAGAACCTATCTCTGGCACAGCCTATTCTAAGTTCAATTTGCTTTTCTCCAAGAGTTAATTTGTTATAACTGATCCATAAGTTTTTCTTATTTACTCATTCCACAGCCTGGATTTATGATTTATGATGGATTCAGGACTCTGGATTAGTCCACCTGTAAATAGCGATAACTCATCACCTCAGAAATTCAGACGGATATTTCTAAACGAGTCGGCCTATGTAAGAACATCTTAGGTTAATTTTCTTTTTTTACAGTATGGTCTACCCTTTACAAAGTAAGCCACTCAAGGTAGAGGATTACGTTAGGAGGTCATTTGTTTGTATAGGAGTGGAAGACAACGGTTAACCCTAGCCTTGAACAGATTAAGATGGTAGTGTTTGGGGAAACATTCTGTTGGCAGTTGGTTTCACAAGGCGTGGAAAAGCTGCTCGAGTGGAACTTACTACTCACTGATGGACTCACTGATGGAATACGGGGGGAATGTGGGTGGTTTGATACTACGTAAGTGGTATGGTGTGTTCTTGCCGTGAAGGTTTGTCTTGGCGGGACCAGGGAATGTACTTCGACCGAGCACTCTCCGTGAAAGTAGCGGTAGAGCATCGAGAAGCTTGTCCCATCCTGCCTGTGGGAGAGAGGTTGAAGGGTGGAGAATAATTCGTCACCCATATTGGCTCTGGTTTTGTAGCAACGTGTAGTACTAGACGAAACTAACCCTAGCGTAGCCTATTCTATGTTTAATTTTCCTTATCTCCTATACTAAAATTATATATCTCTTACTGATTGGTTGTCAGCAAAAGGGACAAGCGCGTGAGTTATGTATTAGGGATGTCAAAATCATTCTGTGTGAGAGTTTTAACTAAAGTCGCATAGAAATGGCGGAAGATGTCTTCCAGAAAATAAGCAAAGTATTGAGAGACAGGAAAATGTCCTTAAAAAAATAAAGAAAAAAATGATGAAATGATATGTGATATCTAATCCCTGTGGCAGTGAATGCTGGAGAGTCTCTTTGCTGACGAAGGTAAGAACATGACGCAAAATAGATGTAGTTCTACCGGCGAATGTGAATAATACGGAGAAAAAAATGTGTGCAACGAGGTAGCTTGAAGAAAATAGGAACTTTTTTAATCGAGTTCACCCCACACAAGGCAGTAAAGCCGCTAAGATACAAGAGATTACTGGGTGTGGAAGAATTAGAAATAGAAACATTACTAATGTGAGGGAACAAAAAAAAAAATAACCAGGAGGACAGTAGATAGCGACTGACATTGCATTTAAACCTTTAAAATTAGCTGGAAAGCGTGGAGCTGGAAAGGAGTTCCACAAGCGAGAAGTGCGAGAAAAGAAACTGTTAGCATAGAATTTACGGGTTGAGTGTATTATATCATAATGTTTTTTGTTTTTTTTAATCAAGTTCACCCCAAGGAAGACAATAAAGCCACAGAGACGCAAGGGGTTACAGTGTGTTGAAGAGTTAGAAACAAAAACATTCCTAAG
>OZ038507.1:36001696-36054196 GCA_964036315.1 Acanthosepion esculentum | reverse complement strand
TTACAGAGTTTTTCAGTGCAAAAACGTCACTCTTTCACAAGAGGTGGAAATATCTTAACCTGGTAAAGGGCGAAAATGAGGACTATTCCACGTTTGCTGCAATCATGAATAAACATTGCGACGACTTCAAGTTGGCAGAATTAACACCGGACAATTTCAAGTGTCTCATCTTTGTTCAAGGGTTAGTCTCGGCGCAAAAGAATGCTTTCAAAACTACAAAATGAACCTGGACTAACACTACAACAATTATCAGAAGATTGCCAAAAATGCCTGAGTATAAAGAAAGACTCGAAGAACATTGAGGAGTCAAGAGTATCACATATACGTAAGTTAAACAAAAGTTTACGTTCTTCACCCTCCCCGGAAAGAAAACAAAAATTCTATAATATGGGAAAAAGTACATATAGGGCAATTTATGACGAAAATCGAAGCAAATTTAAGCCCCCCCCCATCTGCATGTTATCGATGTGGAGGACTACACTGGAATAAGGATGATTGCCGTTTTAAATATAAAAACTGTCTTGTGTGTGGAAAAATGGGGCACAAGGCATCCCAATGTAGGAACAGAAAAGCTACTAGTAGGATAAGAGCTACTAGGATGCATGACGAAGACAATACCAACATAAGCAAATATGTGGAACTTGAAATCTTAAATAAAAAGATAAAATTGCAACTAGACTCGGGTTCCGATCTAACGATAATTAACCTACAGATATGGAAAAAGCTTAACAGACCAACCATGTTACATACACAAAAAATTGCTACAGGAAAGCGTATAGAATTCGAAGGAGAAATAATCGTAAATGTTAAATTTCACGGGAAAACAAAAAAACTCAAGATATACGTAATGAAAGATATATAAAATCTGGTGGGTACAGACTGTATGCAAAAGTTCGACGTATGGGATTCACCTATCAGCTCGTTTTGTAAGGGTGCAGCTAGAATTGAATTGAAATGTCCAACTAGTATGTAAAACAGTAAAGAGTTATACAAGGCAGTAAAGGAACTACCCGTGACTTTGCTAGAGATAAGAAAAGAATCGAAAAAGGATGAATTTATTCAGAATACCAAGAAAAAAATAGAAGAGGAAAGCAATTTAGCAGACAGCTTCTCAATCTGTGACTACATATTGTATAACGAGAGAGTGGTAATACTGAAGTCGCTACGAAGGCGAATCTTGAAAGATTTTCATTTAGGACATCCGGGAAAAAACCGGATGAAGGCACTTATGAGAAGTTTTGTCTAATGGCCTAACATGGACGATGATATTACGCAAATGGTGGAAAGTTGTAAAGGCTGTGCTGCTGTGGCGAAAGAACCACCCTCTATACAAAAGCCATGGCCTAAAGTTGACAGACCGTGGTCCAGAATCCACGTGGATTACGCAGGACCCATAGAGGGTTACTACTACTTAATAACAGTAGATACTTTTAGTAAATGGCCTGAGGTTTCCAGATTCAAACACCCGACGACAGAAAATACCATAAACTGTATACACGAATTATTCGCCAGATTCGGCGTCGTGGATTGCTTGGTAACTGATAACGGTACACAATTTGCCTCCAGTGATTTCAAAGAATTTTGTGAGACATACCAAGTAAAGCATATCAAGATAGCTCCGTACCACCCCAGGTCGAACGGACAAGCCGAAAGATTCGTAGACACACTAAAAAGAGCTTTAAAAAAAGCCGAAGATGTACCGACGGAAAAAGCGATACAGCAGTTCCTCCAAGTATACAGAATAACACCTAACGGGAACACACCATCTGGTCTTTCACCAGCGGAATTGATGTTTACCCGGAGAATACGGTCTGTGTTTGATAAATTATTGCCAAACAAGAACAAAAACCAGTATACACCTATTGTACAAAAGAGATCATTTAAACCAGGAGAACGAGTTTACTTTAGGATGTTCAGAAACAATATGGCTTACTGGGAGCCTGGCACAATAATTAACGGACTGGGAAATGTGATGTACACAGTACAAGGCGAAAAATTTACCCATAGAAGACATATTGACCAAATACAAAAAAGACGGGTTCAGGGGCCAAGCTCGTCACCCGCAGAAAATGACGATTCAATGGATGCAATCTTTGAAGCTTTTGAGATTCAAAGACCACAGGAAGATACAGAATTTAGAAAGTCAAACAGGAAGAGAAAATTTAATGAACCTCTGATCATCAACCATAAGAGACAAAAATACTAACTCTCTGTCTAAGGAGGGGGTGTTAAGAGGTCTCCCCTTTTCACACAAATGGACTCACCCAAGGTATACATATACTACTACCAGTGAATACCCGAACAGTCAAGGAGTCGAGACGGAACGACAGAAGAGTAGTAGAGTTCAGTAGTAGTAGAGTAAGTCACACAAAGAGACGGCGGCAAGCGTTACAGTTAGCGAGCACGTAGACTCAGTAAGGAGTCATACCGCGATACTTCAATACCAAGACTGTATATATATTAGTGCTATTAACCCGCATTCCTGGATCTACTAACCCGTATTACCAGTTTGTATTATTACGTTAATACATTTATTTTCCTTATCCATTTCTGGCGTTTGTTATTCATTGATATCGGATTTCATTCCGGAATCCACAACAATATGTTTTATGTCTTATAATATTTAAAATATATATTTCAATGCATCTAAATGCAATAGTATTATAGATAGGGGGTCGAACACAAGGGCTTGTCCCTTATTTCGTCGATTCTTAGATTAACGGAAAATGCCTGTGTTTTAAAGTCTAAAGAATACGATTTACACCATTTACATTTGTTCGGACTACTGTCCTCAACTTTATTGTCATCTTCAGGAGGTTTCGGCCGTTGTACGCTCTGGCCTTCTTTTGGTGATATACGTTAGAATTTCGAACCGAATCCTTTATTTCGTCCACCGGGATAGATTTTTCGAGTTCCACGTGTCATGTCTTTTCTGGATATCTCAGTTTCACTTATTTCCCTTTAGAATCTCAACTCTACAAGTTTTTTTCTTTACTTCTGCTATGGGCAGGTATTGAACTTACAACTCTTTCGATCAAGTCACTGGATTACTTCAAACGGCGCTTTTATCCACTGGGCAATGTAGATAAAAGCGTTGAAGATGTGGACAATAATCCGCGTAATGTAACAAGTGTAAATAGTTACAATACCTCATCTCAGAAATATAGACAGATCCTGAAGAAGGCAGAAACGTACAACGGTCAAAACGTTGTCAATATGACAATAAAGATGAGGACAACTGTCCGAACAATGTAAATAGTTTAAATAATTAAAATACCTCATCCCAGAAATATAGAGAGATAACGAATACGACTTGAGAAGATTCATATCTATGCCTTCCATTTATCTGCGATGAATTCTCCAAAGACTCGGACAAATGAAATTCCAGCGTCATCGAGTATATATTAAATGGTATTCCTTATTGGAAACGGAACATTAACATTTTAACTAGTATTTACTTCATTCATTTTTTATTGGACAAATTGTCAGCATTTATTATTTTTGGCTAGCAATTACTCTAATTTTCCATTTCTATTCGATGCAACACCGTTAAACATTACAGTTAATTCTTGAATAGTATTTACTTCCATCTTCCATGTTTTATTAGAGGATGCATTGTCAGCCATTATTTATTTTTGACTAGTGTTTATTTTCATCTCCATTTTTAGAAGAGGATGCATTGTCAGCCATTATTTATTTTTGACTAGTGTTTATTTTCGTCTCCATTTTTAGAAGAGGTTGCATTGTCAGCCATTATTATTTTTTACTAGTATTTAGTATCATCTTTCTTTTCTATTAAAGGAAGCATTGTCAACAATTATTATTAATTTTAGACGAGTATTTACATTCATCTTCCATGTATTATTAGAGGATGCATTGTCAGCTATTATTATTTTTTTTTACTTTTATTTAGTTTCATCTTTCTTTTCTATTAGCAGAAAACATTACCAGCGATTATTGTTAATTTTTTACTAGTATTTACTTTCATCTTTCATGTTTTATCAGAGGAAGCATTGTCAGGCAATATTAATTTTTGAATAGTGTTTACTGTCATATTCAATATTTTTTTTTATTAATTTATGCATTATCAGCCATTATTAATCTTTGATTAGTGTTTACTTTCATATTCTTTTTTAAAGGAAGCATTTTCTATGATTATTGTTAAATTTTTACTTGTTTTTATTTTCATCTTCCATTTTTATTGGAGGATGCTTTGTCAGCTATTATTAATTTTTAACTAATGTTAACTTTCATTTTCGCTTTTTATTAAGGGAATCATTATCTTCCCTTAATGTTATTTTTTTTTTTACTAGTATTTACTTTCATCTTCATTTTTATTAGATAAATCATTGTCAGCCATTATTAATTCGTGACTTGTGTTTAATTTCGTCTGCATTCTTTATTAGATAAACAATTGTCAACCATTATTATTAAGTTTTAACTAGGGCTTACTCTCATCTGAATTTTTGTTGTTGATTTTTAACACAACTTTACTTAGTATGCCAGCTCAATGATAATCAGGAGAATAGATGTGACTTAGCATGATTTTAAAGTAGATGAGCGTTGACCTGATTTCACTGAGCCAGAGACGAGACGTGAATTCGAATCTCACTGAGAGCTTATCATTTATTTCCGGTCCTCTTGCTTCGTCACAGTTGCGATAAAAATCTACTGGAATAAAAATGAAATAAATACTCTTCAAAAATTATGATTAATAATAATGCATTGAACTGATTGAAATTAATTATCTTAAAACATGATGGAGATCAATTCGCCCGATATTTTAATACCGATAAAGATCTTTCAAAGTGAAACTCGTCTGTGTCGCTAAGAATATTACCGTAAGTGAACTAAAATCGTTAGTGTCATCTGGGCATAGAGTTGTGTAAAGGACGCCATTCGGACGCCATAAGGCATTGATATGAAGAAGAAAAAACAATCTTGGCAGATTGCTTCCTGAATACGACCTTTTACCATATTTGAAAAAAAGAAAAAGAAAAGAAAAGAAACCAAATAGGTTTAATTGATCAGCGAGGATTTAGTTAACAGATCGATCACTTCATAAACCAGTTAAAAATTTTGGTAAATGATTTTTTTTTTTCAAAAGAATTAGTTATCCAGAAATATTTTTATTCGGAGTTTTTTTTTGTTTTTGTTTTTTCTAACACGAATTAAGCATTTTTGCGAAAGTTCTATTGATTAATTGATTTCTTTGTTTAACATCAACTGCACATCAACTGCTTTGGGTCATTTAATGCCGATACTTACGTTTTTTGTGGGATTTGAAGTAATAAAATATGACATAGGTTATTCTGCTTTCACAGTTGTATACATGATAGATGATATTCAGCTTTTGTCAATAAACATGTTTGTGTGGACATGATTACTAGAGGCGGTAATATGTGTATTTCATGTAGTCATATTTTCGTTTGATTTCAGAAATTGTAGGATATTATAGGGTCTAATGTCATGAAAGAGATTTCCATGTTAGTTATTTGATTTGATTTTTGGTGGTATATCAACACTTCTATGGGTTATTTATTGCCGAAATCTAAATATTCTGTGCGTAATTTTAGGCATCAACTACAGATATTTTATACATAATTTTATACATTATGCGTTTTAGAGTAATAATAATATTAATTATAATAATAATATAATAATAATAACAATATAATAATATAATATAATAATTCTATAATAATAATAACATAGGATATATAATATTATATATAATTATATATAATTATATGATATATTGCATTATATTATACATTATAGTAGATATATTATATCATATATTATATAATATATTACATATAATATTATATATTATATTTTGATTATATATTATATTTTGATTATATATTATATTTTATTTGATTACATATTATATTATATATTATATTATTATATTTTGTATTATTTTATATATTATATTATATAATATATATTATATTATATATATTATATTATATATTATATATAATTATATATAATATAATAATTATAATAATAATAATTCTATAATAATAATAATAATAATAATAATAATTCTATAATATAATAATAATAATAATAATTCTATAATATAATAATAATAATAATAATAATTCTATAATAATAATAATAATAATTCTATATTATAATAATAATAATAATAATAATTCTATAATAATAATAATAATAATAATAATAATTCTATAATATAATAATAATAATAATAATAATAATTCTATAATAATAATAATAATAATTCTATAATATAATAATAATAATAATAATAATAATAATAATAATAATAATAATAATAATAATAATAATAAAAATGATAATAATAATATTGATTATAATATTTTGTAGATCATAAAATCTATTGATGGTAATTTTACTATAAAAATGTATTTTTATATTTTTTTTAGCGTTGCATCATTTGGATATAAAAATGTATTGCTCATTTTATTATAAAAGTGTAATATTGATTTTTGATTGGCGGGTTTTCTATTTGTCCATAACTGGGACCCTATCAGCTGCTACCATTCCGGGTCCAGGGCGTAGCTGGAAACGACAGCAAAAGAAGTGGTTCCACGCTCCTCAAAACCTTCAATCTCCCGGCCTTGCTACCGGATGTAGTTCATCGTCCTACCCAGGACTTTTGATATTGTAATTGTGAGTTCAATCCCTGGGCTGAGTAGTATAAACATAGACTCAGTCGGAGGGGAGCAATAACTGAGCAGTAATAAATAAGAACAAGATGAAACAATGTACCCCCGTAGATTAAATAAAGGGTTTAGTTTGAAATTCCTTTGAAGACTATCTGGATCGACAAGCACCTGAAGAAGGTTAGAGTGAACAGCAGTCGAAGCTTAGTGATTATAATATTTGAGGAAAATTGTATGAGTATGAATAATGTTTGATAACATCACATCCCAGAAATTCAGACAAAAATGGCATTCTTGCATGCAAAAACTAGACCTGGTTTTCTTGTCTGATTTGAATTCTGAATGGCCCAAAGAATTTTTTTTATCCTTTGAAATAGATTCTGATTTTTGCATACCGAATTACTTTTGCACGGTCAATTGTGTGAGTCGTTTGCGCAGTTCCCAGTCGACCACCATTCCTACCCGTTAATGCCTTTTTATAATGCTCTTTTTCGGTCAATTATGTTCAGTTATCGATGACTCCACCTTGTGCAATTCTGTCGTCATTTGACGCAATCCTCAGTACTGAGGTGTTTTCTTTCGCCCTCTTTTTCTCACGGACGAAAATATCTGCTTGATGAAGCAAGCTGAAAGAACTCTAGGTTAGTCATCAAAGAAATATGTGATCTTGATGGAATGCTGCACACTTTTCTCTGCCCTATCAGCTGGAGTTTCAGAATACACAACACTGCACCTCTGCAGAGGGTTAAGACACTACAATGAGGTGTCGTGGGTATGACGTTAAACTACATCCGCGTCCTGGGTAAGACGATAAACTACGTCCGACAGCAAGGCCTCTGATCAGGAGGTTTTGAGGAGCGTGGAACCACCTCTTAATCACTGGCGTTTCCAGGTCCATAATGACCCGGGGTGGTAGGACCTGTTAGGGCCCCAGCTATGGATAAATAGTTAACCCTCAAATTGGGGTCAAAACACTATGAAGGTGTAAAAATTGGTTTCAGTACCAGCAATACGTTTTAAGAAGAAAAAATTACCAACAATACACTTTTAGAAAAAATGTATTACCAGCGATATATATTAAAAAATATATTACCAGCAATACATTTTAGAAAAAAATATTACCCGCAACACATTTAAAAAAAATATTACCAGCAATATATTTTCTGAAAACATAATACCAGCAATAGGTTTTAAACAAATTACCAGAAATATATTAAAAAAAAAAATATTACCAGCAATACATTTTTGACAAAAAAGAAAATTGCCAACAATACATTAAAAAAATATTAGCAATACATTTTAGAAAATAAAAATAAAACCAGCAATAGATTTTTTAAAACATATTACCAGTAATACGTTTTTTAAAAAACATATTACCAGCAATAAATTTTCAAAAAAACATATTACCAGCAATAAATTTTCAAAAAAACATATTACCAGCAATAAATTTTCAAAAAAACATATTACCAGCAATAAATTTTCAAAAAAACATATTACCAGCAATAAATTTTCAAAAAAACATATTACCAGCAATAAATTTTCAAAAAAACATATTACCAGCAATAAATTTTCAAAAAAACATATTACCAGCAATAAATTTTCAAAAAAACATATTACCAGCAATAAATTTTCAAAAAAACATATTACCAGCAATAAATTTTCAAAAAAACATATTACCAGCAATAAATTTTCAAAAAAACATATTACCAGCAATAAATTTTCAAAAAAACATATTACCAGCAATAAATTTTCAAAAAAACATATTACCAGCAATAAATTTTCAAAAAAACATATTACCAGCAATAAATTTTCAAAAAAACATATTACCAGCAATAAATTTTCAAAAAAACATATTACCAGCAATAAATTTTCAAAAAAACATATTACCAGCAATAAATTTTCAGAAAAACATATTACCAGCAATAAATTTTCAAAAAAACATATTACCAGCAATACATTTTCAAAAAAATTACCAGCAATACATTTAAAAAAATATTAGCAGCAATACATTTTTGAAAAAATAATATTACCAGCAATAAAAAATCTTGTCGGCATTAAATAACCCATTGAAGTTGATATGCCGTAAAACAAAAAAGCACAAACAAAGGACCCTTTTCTGATCCAAGTGTTTCTTTTTAACATTTTCTTAACCAAAAATAATGATGATGATAAATAAAACATTTACAAAATGGCCGATGTCGAAATATAAGGAAAACATTCCATCAAGGCGTCTATTTTCAAAGAACTGCTGTTTTCTTTAACAAACTCCTGCATTGATGCTTCCCTGAACACTATAAACGTAACCGCTTCAACTTCAGAGTCAAACCTTATATATCCTCCTTATCCTCCCAGTCATCCTACCACTTCATCTTTCATTCACATTACACACCTTGTTCGTCATAACCATTTCCGACCTTGAAAATATACTTGACCTTGAGTAACGACATCGTTCTTCGGGTATTTTGACATTAACCTCCATGTTTTTTTAAGCTAGATTTCTTTTTTCGAGTAGAAGAAAGATCTCGTGTATATCACTTTTTATATAGTTATTCCTGTGATTAAAACATTGCTCTTTCTTTTTATTTCAATTATTTGACTAAAAGATTTATTTTGACTACAAGGGAAACTTGCTTCATTCAAGCTTTACAGCGAGGATACCCTAAGGAAACTTGAAGTCCTACGGGGACTTATTATCGTTGGGTACACTCTTAACAACATAAGATATGCAGACGACACCGTCTTGATGTTAGACACGGAGAGGAAACTGTAGGAACCACTAGACAGGTAGTAAAAAAATGCGGGAAGAAAGGACTAACCTTCAGTTGTAAGAAGATTGTAAGTGATAGTATGCTCGTTGTTAAAAGGGACAACTTAAGAACTGAGCTACGAATTGGATATATCAAAATCAAACAATTACACGAGTTTAGCACTCGAGGAGGTGTTTTAACATCGGATGAATAAATCTGGCACCGAAATCTGAAAGCAAATTGGAATAGAAAAGACGCTTACCAAAAAGTAAACAAATTACTAAGAAACAGGAAGAATTTATTGGAAACAAAGAAAAAGAGTACTGAAATGTTATGTAATATCAGTCCTCCTATATGTCAGCGAATGCTTGACAATTTCCTCATTGATGAAGAAGAGACTTGAAGCAAAAGAAACTTGGTTCAACAGAAGGATGCTGAGAATACAATGGGCCAAACATGTGAGCAACGATAAAGTTTTAGAGATGAGGTAGGATGGTATCGACATGCCTCCCCACACACACCTTGCCCGAGCAAAGCAGGATACAATTAATTTTATTTTATATTTATGCAAATACATTTTGTAAATATATATATATATATATATATATATATATATATATATATATATATTTAAAAAATAATACCAAGCCATCTTAAAAAGCAAATATTATTTTCTTCATAAAAAATAAGTGACATATTTCTTTGGTTATATATATATATTTTTTTTTGTCATTCACAGACAGACTGTTTCGCTGTTTCACAGCTCATCAGTGTGGCTAGACGTCCGGTTGCCTCTAGCTAGGATCGAAACCCGACTGAATTTGCGTCAGTCTACCAGTAAGCCGTCGGCGCACGGCAGGGTTGAAGGTGAATTTTAGCGTGTTTATTTTTAGATTTAGATAAACACACAGTGACTGACAGTGACTCAATTCTGCCGAAGAGTCGTGCAGTATTAGCTAAATAGTCACTGTTTACTCACACCTCAAACCAAAGAGCTCAACCGAAATTAATTTTTCTGGAGCCAATAGGTATAGGTAAAAATTAATGGATTTATTTTTAATCCGACATTTTTATTACTTCAAATATTATTATAGTGTGTACATCGGGACTCCACTCCGGCTTTTCCGTCTGGATTTACTTCCATTGCCATTTCAATGTTTGGATATGAACGCAAGGCAGCGAAGGTTTAGAATCAGGGTTTTCATTTCTCTAAATGAACTGCCTTTCTCGGCTGTCCAATTACATCTACCCGAATCAGCTGGTTTATAAGGCGCCATTATTCCACCTTCGCCCATTCTCCGACTTGGAACTGGACTTTTTGGTCAGAGGCTATTTGAGACGCCTGCCACGTAAGCATTTTATAGACAGTAGTAGCTTCTCCCCACTATTACATCGGGCTATGACAACCTTTGGAACGTATATAATGTACGTATATAAACATTATATACATTACGTGATTTAGAAGCTAAAAAAATGAAGGGTTATGAAAATTGTTACAAAGAAAAATGTACTGAATTTATGTAATGTAGTTATGTAATATCAGACCTCCTATATGGTAGTGAATGCTGGACAATCTCCTCATAGATGAAGAAGAGACTTGAAGCAACAGAAAAGTGCTTCTAGAAAGAAAAGAGACCTGAATTGTTATGTAATATCAGTCTTCCTATATGGCAGTGTATACTGAACAATCTCACAGTTGAAGTAGAGACTTGAAGCAACAGAAATGTGCTTCTACAAAGAAAAAAGTCCTGAACTGTTATGTAATATCAGTCCTCCTATATGGCAATGACTGCTGGAGAATCTCCTCACAGACTGGAAGCAATAGAAAAGTGCTTCTACAAAGAAAAGAGTCCTGAATTGTTATGTAATATCAGTCTTCCTATATGGCAGTGGATGTTGGGCAATCTCATCACAGATGAAGAGACCTCGGTCAACAGAAATGTGGTTTTGCAGAATGATGCTGAGAATTGCATGGACGCAAAGTATTAACCCTTTGCATGTCCACTGTACGTATCATTAGTTCTTTACACTACGCTTTGTACATCACATGAGATGCAATAATCATTTCAACAAAGTGGAAAAATAGATGTCTTTCATTTGAGACCTTACATTATCTGTCAAGCGTCCTGTGGTCATATATGATACCCAAAATATTAGATTAGGCCTTTCTTTAGACGTTCTTATCAATAGTTGACTCTTCCTAAGCGTCCTTAATTTTACCACTCTTTTAAAATCTTGGCCCGTGGAAACAACATATGATGCATAAACATGGAAATCACATGTCCTGTGCATCACATATATATACTTATATAACATCATGAGACACAATATTTGAATAGATTTTTATTGTTCACACACACACACACACACACACACACACACACACACACACACACACATATATATATATATATATATATATATAATAAAAATACTTAAACACTAATATTCCATGGTCATAATTTATTCCATTGGAATCGTGAAAACGATCCAATTCATCAGACCAACAAATTCAAAAAGAAAACTGAAAAACAACTCCGGAAAAAAAAAATTTAGTGAGAGTGTATGTATGAGATTGCGGGACGAACGCTAGAGCAAATGAAATCTATAAAAAGGGGTAACAGACGAGAGAAGAACAGGAAGGTCTAAAGATGAAGGGGGGCTAGGATTTAACAGAGAGAAGTTTTAAAGAGGGGGTGAAAGACGGTTTAAGTGAGAAAAATATGTATATTTTCAAATGTCCAAAGATACACCGGAAAAGTGTATACATTTCTTGGTGACATACACACACAATAGACGATATAATCTTAAAGCTCAGAAGATGAGAGAAATAGAGGAAAAGTAGGAGAACAAGGGGTGGGAGGTGGTGGGGTGGGGTTAACAAAAAGCGAATGGCGTTTAAAAGGGCCGCTGCGTAATCAAGAAAATTGGTTTTCACGATTCCAATGGAATAAATTATAACCATGGAATATTAGTGTTTAAGCCTTTTTATTATATCCTTACTCTGTCCTAGACATTGAGTTCTACCTGGATTCTATCGTCTTGGAATTATTTTTTATACACATATGTATGTGTATGTATGTATATTTATTCATATATTTTAGATATATGATTGCATAAGCATGTGTATATTTACCACTAACATTATATATATATATATACATACATATATATATATATATATATATATATATATATATATATATATCAGCACATTCTATTTGCCAAATCAGCTGATTTGCCTTCCCGCAGTTATAAATATGATGAACAAAATTTTAGATTAAGCCGTTCCTCAGACGTCCTGCTCGAAAGTAAACTCTTTACTTAACCGTTCTTAGTTTTACCGAACTTTTTAAATCTCGAGGGCACCACATATGATGAACGGACGTGGAAATCACATGTCCTGTGCATCACATATGATGCGCAGGACAGGGAAAGAGTTAAGGAACAGGAAAGTTTCGTAATAACAAAGAAAAGACTACTGAACTGTTACGTAATATCAGTCCTCTTATATGGCAGTGAATGCTGGACAATTTCCTCACAGGTGAAGAGATAGCTGGAGGCAACAGAAATATGATTCTATAGAAGGATGCTGAGGATGCCATGGAAGGAATATCAGAGAATATGGGAAACATCAAGGAGGTTTTGAAGAAAATGGGAACAAAAAGGACACCTAGAATCAGAGAGAGACAGTTGAAATTTATGAGACACATAATAAAGAAAGATGGCTTGGAGAATTTGACAACTTTCTTGACTCAAAGAACCTTCATGGACTCAAAGAATCAAAGAACCTTCATAGACTCAAAGAATCAAAGAACCTTCATGGACTAAAAGAATCAAAGAACCTTCATAGACTCAAAGAATCAAAGAACCTTCATAGACTCAAAGAATCAAAGAATCTTCATGGACTCAAAGAATCAAAGAACCTTCATAAACTCAAAGAATCAAAGAAACTTCATGAACTCAAAGAATCAAAGAACCTTCATAGACTAAAAGAATCAAAGAACCTTCATGGACTCAAAGAATCAAAGAACCTTCATAGACTCAAAGAAACAAAGAACCTTCATAGACTCAAAGAACTAAAGAATCTTCATGGACTCAAAGAATCAAAGAACCTTCATAGATTAAAAGAATCAAAGAAACTTCATAGACTCAAAGAATCAAAGAACCTTCATAGACTAAAAGAATCAAAGAACCTTCATGGACTCAAAGAATCAAAGAACCTTCATAGACTCAAAGAATCAAAGAACCTTCATAGACTCAAAGAATCAAAGAATCTTCATGGACTCAAAGAATCAAAGAACCTTCATAGACTCAAAGAATCAAAGAAACTTCATTAACTCAAAGAATCAAAGAACCTTCATAGACTAAAAGAATCAAAGAACCTTCATGGACTCAAAGAATCAAAGAAACTTCATAGACTCAAAGAAACAAAAAACCTTCATAGACTCAAAGAATCAAAGAATCTTCATGGACTCAAAGAATCAAAGAACCTTCATAGATTAAAAGAATCAAAGAAACTTCATGGACTCAAAGAATCAAAGAACCTTCATAGACTCAAAGAATCAAAGAACCTTCATAGACTCAAAGAATCAAAGAACCTTCATGGACTCAAAGAATCAAAGAACCTTCATAGACTCAAAGAATCAAAGAATCTTCATGGACTCAAAGAATCAAAGAACCTTCATAGACTCAAAGAATCAAAGAACCTTCATAGACTCAAAGAATCAAAGAATCTTCATGGACTCAAAGAATCAAAGAACCTTCATAGACTAAAAGAATCAAAGAACCTTCATAGACTCAAAGAATCAAAGAACCTTCATGGACTCAGAGTTTGTTGATGGCACTAACTACGTCAATAGGTCGATATTGCGACGACGATAATAGTTAACCTGCATTCTTGAAAACAGTGCATAGAGCTGATACGTCCTATAGTCTTTGAAGTTTTTCACCTTCAGGAAGCGATTAACCAATATTACCAAGATTGGAGATAACTCAGGGTTAAGGTTCTTAACCACCGGAATTTCATCCGGGTCGGTAGTCATCGTAGAGACAAGGATTTGGATGAGTCTGGAAATTTCCGTAGGGAAGTTAGTAAGTTCGTTAGTACGTGCAATACGCCCCGCCATTACATCAGATAAATAATGGATCTTTCCACTTTGACTGCGACGGAAGACAAGAAAAATACATGTTTTAGGCACTTTTTGGATTTATTGAGACAAAGGAGGCCTACCTAATACATAAAGTGTTGAGGGATCTCCCCTTTTCACACAAATGGACTCACCCAAGGTATACATATACTACTACCAGTGAATACCACTGTCAAGTAGCAATAGAGGATGGTAGCACAAGAGTCACAGTAACGAGCACGTTAGACTCAGTAAGAAGTCATACAGCGATACGTCGATACCAAAGACTTTATATATATTTGTCAATTAACCCCGCATTCCTGTATTACCAGTTTGTATTATTACGTTAATACATTTATTTTCCTATATTCATTCTTGGCGTTTGTTATTATTTGATACCGGATTTCATCCCGGAATCCATAACATAAAGAAAGAAAGAAAGAAAGAAAGAAAGAAAGGGAAGATAGCGGAGGCGATAACACTCTCGTATATTTAACGCCTGCTTTAATGAAATGGAAAAAAACCTTGTTAACTTTTATATTTTTTACGCTCAAATATTTTGGGACGTACGGTGGCCATTAATGATTAAGGATAAAAGGAACAATGAGACACTCTCCTGGAGGATAGCACCAGCCATGCAGATGGAAAGGTAAAAAGGGTTCTTTATGATGATTAAAATGAACAGTTTCGTTTGAGAAACGTTAAAATTAGCAAGCCATTCCTTGTCCCAGTTAACAACATCTGTTCCCTATAAACTTGCATAACTGTTATTTTTCATGAAACCACATAATTAATTTCAACCATTTTGTGACGTACGGTGGCCGTTAATGATTTAGTATAACTCAAGACTTCAACGTTAAGATAAAACAGTATTTAATTACAACCACAAATAAATACTTACCAAGAACAAAGAAGTAAAAGTCAACCAAAGATAATTAACCATTTCAATGAATACCTTGTTAGTAGTGCGGCTTGGCTTAACGTTGGGTAAATCCTAAATCAAAACCCAAATCATCGACGCAAAATAATTCACACTAATTCGACTGGATAGTTCCACTCAATAATCTCTCAATAATCACTCGGTCAGTAGCCTGACACCGCTAGTTATCTACCAGGCGGAAAACATATATTCATATATCCAGAGTGTCACGTTCGTACCTCGGTGTCGGTAGTTACTCATTTTCTTCCTATATGACAAATATATTACGATATCCTAGATGTATTTCCAATATAGTTGCAGAACTCGCAAGGAATTTATTCAAATATTAAATTAAGAATTAGGATTCATCGGAAAATCCAAACAGAAGAACCATGGATTTTTCATGGATATTGCTATCATTAAATGATCGCTAAATTTAGTACGAATATATTGAAACTCCAGTAGCAGACAAATATTTGATCAATGTGATTTTCTTTCGTCTTAATTCGCAATGAAAACGCAATGGTCCATTATGTATCTGAGGTAATGGCAGTGCGTAACGTACGCGCGAACTAACTTAGTAACTAACGAAGGAACATGACTTCCTCTTCCTGACAAAATCTAAACGCAGATATGGCTCAGTGGATGATTAAAGAACCGGCATTTATATGGCATACAGATTTTATTTGCTTCTCTAACTGGAGTGTGGTGTCGTAGTATTATTTATTGATTAGATCATAAAATCTTTCTAATCGATTTTACTTATAAAATACGTGTTGTTATCTTTGTAGCAGTAATTATGGATTTCAAGTATTAAAAAAAAAAATAACGCGTAAAAAGTCCCTCCGACATCTTTGTATAAAAGTTTGTATCTTTTTCGAAATTTAAGGATATAAACTTATCAATATCCACTTCTAAGTAAGCTTCTCCGTTAATGAAAGAAAATCAATTAATAAGAAAAAGAAAATTCTTTTGTTTAGCTTGAAACCGGCGACGACAGGTGTTGCCATTTCTTAAGGCTTACAACATTTTTTTTTCAAGAATATCAGATAAGAAAAAGCCACGAAAACACTAATGCACTGACCATTCTTTTCTTCGTCACAAAAAATAGTTTTTAGAGATTGGTAAAAAAGAAAAGAATAAATAAATAAATAAATAAATAAGAAAGAGAAAAGGAAAAAAGGATGAAATGCCCCGTCACTACGTCATAAATAATGGACTATCCCGTTTTGATCGCGAGGAAAGACCGAAAAAACATACCAGATTCGCTGTTTTGTATCAATGAAAAAAGGAATAAATAAAGAAAGAAAGAAAGAAAGAGAGAGAGAGAGAGAGAGAGAGAGAGAGAGAGAGAAAGAAAGAAAGAAAGAAAGAAAAAAGAAAGAAAGAAAGAAACCGCAGGCCAATACCTCACAAGTAATGAACTATTCCATTTTGATTACGAGGGAAGATAGGAAGGATATCATAAACACTGTTTGGTTTCAGTGAGAAAAAGAAAGAAAGAAAGAAAGAAAGATAGAAAGAAAGAGAGAAAGAAAGAAAGAAAGAAAGAAAGAAAGAAAGAAAGAAAGGAACCGCCTGCCAATACCTCATAAGTAACGAACTATTCCATTTTGATCGCAAGGAAAGACGAAAAAAAAAACAAGTGAAAGAAAAAAGAAAGAAAGAAAGACAGAAAAAAGAAAGAAAAAAGAAAAAGGAAACAAGAAAGACGCAGAAAGGAAAAGAAAGAAACAAAGAATGAAAAAGGGAGAAACGACAAAGAAAAAAAGCAAGCGAGTAAGAAAGAAAGAAAGAAAGAAAGAAAGAAAGGAGACAAATATCTTCTCATATTTTCTAATTGTTCGATTATTTTTTCGAAGGGACGCGCCCATTGTTAAACATTAAGAAGTGCAGTGCATTTGCTTAATGAAAAGAAAAAGACAAAAAGATGAATAACAAAAAAAGTAAAAAGAAAAAGCACAGCTAAAAATGTTTGATTGTCTGTGATGGCAAATAATCTTGTCAGATTTTTTGTTGTTTTCGCCTTTCTTATTTATTTTTTGTTTCTCTTTTGATTTTTTTTGTTTTCTTTCTCTCTTGTTAGTTTTAGTTTCCCCTTTCAAACGTCCACCAGGCGAGAGTCGTGAAGAGCTATGTAACCAATTTATGACAGCAGCAGCAGCAGCTGCAGCAGCAGCAGCAACTTCAGCGGCGGCACATTTTCTACTCTCGTCCAAGATGGCTATCTGGAGCCGTAGGTGATTCATCAAGCTCCATTAGCCAGTCTGAATGACCAGATGGTACATGCTCTCGTTTGGGAAAAAAACGTTTCCACTCATTTATTGAATACGTCTGTAGATAATATTTCAGACAATGATAGTTTAGCCAGAGATAAGAGCGATACCAGCCTTCAAATACAAACAGGTGAGAATACAGGCAATTCTAACTTAGATGATGGGTTAAAATATTAACTACTTCTTCCATGTGCCGTGTCCATTCAGGACGTTGGCGACCCTGGCTTGCCACATCTTCCTACCCTTTGTAGCTCATTTTGCCATCCCTCCCACCCTCGTTCTGCCATCCAACCAGCCACAGAAGTTCGTCAAGTAGGTTGCCTTCTGCTTTCCCCATCTCCCTTGCTTTCGATATGTCCTTTGAGTGTAAAATTCTCAAAGACCTCCTTTCTCATGTGCCCCAGAATTTTCAGCTATCTCTGATTCTGAGTATAAGTATCTACTTTGTTTCCAATTTCAGTAAGACTGTCTTCTTTGCTTACACGCTCTGTCCACGGCATTCTCAGCATCCTTCTGTAGAACGACATTTCTGTCGCCACCAGTTTTCTCTTCATTTGAACTACACTTCTTCTTCTGTGTGCCGTATCCCTTCAGGACGTCGGCTCTCCACAACTTCCTATCCTTTGTAGCTCTTAATAATGTTTGTCTTTTTGCTAACCATTTTCATAAGCTCGTTAGGTAGGTTGTTCGTTGTTTCCCCCTGTCCCTCTTGCCTTCAATAATAATAAAAAAATAATAATGGTTAGTATAATATATTAATATATATTTTAAACCTCGCATAATTTGGCATACCCTGAATCTGAACTCAACGAAAATCGTTCCCTGCGCCTAATTTTTCTAGGACATTTGAATCAGCTATGAATCATTGGAATCGGACTAGTGGGAGTGAAGGAGTTACTTGAACACACACACACGCACAAACACACATATACTGTACTTTATATATAAGATATTTTAATATGGTGTTGATCACTGTAGAAATTCCAATTCTCAGTTGTAAGAACCGTTCCGAAGTGAACATGGACTACAAGATATTACCGTCGATCCCAAATTTGCTAGTTTGTTTTTTTATTATGTGTGGACACGCCATTAATGTCACATGGACCCAGATTGAGAACTACTGCTGTGAAACATATTCTAACCAATTCTAGTGACCTTGTCCCTAAACGTCAACGATTTTATGACATGATATATTACCAGAAATAGATTTTTGAAAAAAAAAAAAATTCATACATATTCTATTCAGACGAACTTGAACAAAAATCTTGTCGGCATTAAATAACCTATTGGAGATGAGATGCCGTGAAACAAAATAAACCAAAAGAAACCATCTTGATTTCAATATGCCCTGTTAGTGTTAAATATTCTCAGCCTACTTTCCTCATTGTGCACTATTTCAACTGTTTCATTTTGGTGTTAATTTTCCTTTTCGTTTCCATTTTCACTAACACTTCATTGTTGCTCACATGTTCAGTCCATGGTATTTCATCATCCTTTTGTAGAACCGCATCTCTCTAGCCTCAAATATTCTCGTTACCTGTGAGGAAACTGTCTAGCATCAACTGCCATATAGCAGGATTGATTTTACATAGCAATCCAAGCATATTTACCTTGCTTTTAACAAAGTTTACCAGTTTCTTAATACTTTTATCGTTTGGAATCTATCATTTGATATTCCAATGTAGGTTCGGATTTCGGTGCCACATTTACCTTCCTCTGATAAAACAAGTCTTTGATTCTGACATCTCTAACGGTGGAGTAATAGATAGCTGATCGGATTGAGGAATCGGCGGGCCGAGTTCGAATTCCAGTCGAATCCATTACTTATGTGCTGATACCCTCTTCTCCACCCCAGCTATAGGTAAATAGATGGTCAGACCGGGTTCTATAGCCTTGAATGGCAACTAGTCTACCGCAGAAAGAAATGGCAACCTACTGCGAAAAAAAAATCTGCCTCGAAAGATACCTGATCGCCTAAGCATGTATCACGCATGGCACATAACTGACTGAAATTCACTTACGCGCTAATACCTTTCGGAAAGGTATGAATCCTCTTCTTCTCCCCCCTAGCTATGGGTAAATAGCAGGATATACCGTGTTCTGTAGCCGTGGATGGCAACTGGTCTACCGCAGAAAGAAAGGGCAACCTACTACGGGAAAAATCTGCCTCGTCAGTCATGTATCGAAAGATACATGATCGCCTAAACGTGTATCACACATGGCACATAACTGACTAACAGTCATCCTAAAGCAAAGATCTGAGATGTTACTGAGGAGTCAGAATTCATTTTTCATGAAATTATGTAATTGGCATCGATCAAGTCATAAGAATCCTCTTCTCCTCCTCCCATCTACGGGTACATAGCAGGATAGACCGGGTTCTGTAGCCTTGGATGGCAACTGGTCTACTGCAAACAGAAATGACAACCTACTGCGGGAAAATAATTTGCTTCGTCAGTCATGTATCGAAAGCGTATCACGCATGGCACATAACTGACTGAATTCGTAGATCGCATCTTGGGAGTTTTCCCCTCGCTGACAACCAAACGTTCTGTCTTCTTAAAATTGATTGTTAGTCCTATCTTCTTAAAATTGATTGTTAGTCCTATCTTCTTAAAATTGATTGTTAGTCCTATCTTCTCTTTTTCCTTTTCTACCTTGTCTAGCAGGTACTGCAGTTTTCCGAAGCCAGTGTCATCTGCGTATTTGATATATTATTAAGATTGCACCCACCGATAATAAAACCGGGTAAGGGTTTCTAGCTCCTTTAGGGTAACTTCAATGTAGAGGGTGAATGAATCCGAAGTTTTGGTAATTTTGATCTAAATAATCACAGAATTTCAACTAATCCAAAGAAATCATCAATAGTTTAAGAAAATTATCTTTTTGACACTTTATTCAATAGAAATTAGTCAGGGTAAGGAAGAGTCAAAAAGACTTACTGTACAGTTAAAAGGTTTGAGGCGATCGATGGGAATTTTTTAAATTGATCCAAAAAGTAATTGTTTTGTACTTTAAATAGGAGAAATCTATTATATAGGGTTTTAAAAAAAGTGCGACATATGTTTTTAGGAATTTTATTATGACAGAAACAAAAAAAATATTTATTATTCAATATGGCTGCCGTCAAAATATTTTCCTTTAACATTGATTACTGCTGCACAAAATTTTGGCATTCATTGCAAAAGTTTCTCAAAGTATAAGTCGGATAATTGATTCCATTCTTTTTTTTTATTACTCTAAGAGCTCTTTTTGAATAACTTTTGAACTGTAGTGTATGTATATATATATATATATATATATATATATATATATATATATATATATATATATATATATATATATTAAACTAGCTTCTGCGAAGGGCTCTTAATTGGGCCTTCATCACAATAGGTAGGGAGGAGTATATGTGAAAGGGAACAAAAAACTACAGAAGAACTCAAAATTGATCGCTGCATTTATGTATTGCATTAATATTTAAGCTTACCTTTTAAAAGTTTAACGATAATTTTTTCTGTCGCCACTTACTTTAAAG
Organism: Acanthosepion esculentum; assembly: GCA_964036315.1. Taxonomy (NCBI): domain Eukaryota; kingdom Metazoa; phylum Mollusca; class Cephalopoda; order Sepiida; family Sepiidae; genus Acanthosepion; species Acanthosepion esculentum. The sequence goes on along the minus strand of OZ038507.1, from coordinate 36,032,928 downwards.
ACAATTTGACGTACGTAGGCCCTTACTTTCCGTAAAGACAATTATCTTTATTTCATCAGTGACCTTCGCTGGATTTCGCAATTAATTTCGATTATTCACAAATTTATTTCCAAGCTATAAAAGTTGTTATTGTACAAATAAATTCGTTGCAAAAAATCACGTAAAAACATCGTCGAAAACAATCGTAGTAATGAAATCTTGGGGATAAAAAATTTCAGGTTTTTCGGCCCGGAATGTTTTTAATTTGCTCACGGAGTCGGTCTGATTTAAAAATGGTATGATATGTTAGGTTACGGCTACTAGGAGCCAATTTGAAAACACGGATAATTTTACAAGGTAACCAAAAAAGTTCTGTCCGTTTTTTGATTAGTCATTGAATGAAGTTGAAATATATACGAAATGCGTGTAGCAATTGTTTTCAAATTCGGACAGCCGGAAGTAGGAACATCAGACGTTATAAAAAAAAACACGAGCGCCGTGCCCGGCCATCAGTTATAAGCCGGACAGCTGTGAGAAGGATGGAAGTGGTCTAGAGATCTCGTTCGGGGCTGTATGCTTTACGACTTCAAAGTGGGCTTATCAGCAGCTGCACCAAGTCGCCGCATATGTCAAGCGTTTGGGAATAGTGCTGTGGATGAACGTACTGCAAGGCGTTGGTTTCGAAAATTCAAGTCGGGAGATTTGTCTCTCCATGATGAGCCTCGCAGTGGACGACCACAGGTCTTGAATGACGCAGTCCTGAAGGCGGCCATTGAAGAGGACAGTAGTCTAACGTGTGGTGAACTTGCAAGACAGTTCAACGTTTCCGATGAAACAGTTAGACTTCACCTGTACTGCCTAGGTAAGACGTACAAACTGAGCAAGTGCGTTCCGCAAACGCTGTTGGAGGTCCACAAGGGACAACGAGTGCCAGCCTGCGTATCGCTGATTTCTCGCCACCGTACCGCATCCTTATTCAATCGAGTGCTTACCAGTGATGAAAAGTGGGTTCTGTATGAAACTCCCAAGCGTTCCAGACATTGGTTGTCTCCTCAGGATGCTGTCCCTCACACCACAAGACCGCCTATGCACCCACGCAAGATTATGCTTTGTGTCTGGTGGACAGGTCGTCAAGTGGTTCATTATGAACTGCTACCAACGGGCCAAACGGTCACTGGAGACCTATACTCGCAGCAATTGAAACGTGTGCAACAGGCATTGCGCCAGAAGGAGCCAGCACTGGTGAATCGCAAAGGTGTGCTTTTCATCCATGACAACGCCAGGCCGCATGTCGCGCGAGTGGTCAGGGATACCATACAGCAACTTGGGTGGGAGATTTTGTGCCATCCACCTTATTCACCTGACCTTGTGCCATCCAATTACCACCTCTTCCACTCCCTGGATAATCATCTTCGTGGGAAATCCTGCACCAATGAAGCAGACTTGCACAAAGCCCTTACGGACTTCAAAACCCCCCGAGTTCTACCGCAAGGGCATTGGACAGCTGGAGACACGTTGGCAGAAGGTGCTGGATGCCGATGGCGATTACTTCGAAGACTAAATATAAGTTACACATACTGTGAAGCGTTTTCTTTTTTTCCTTTAAAAACGGACAGAACTTTTTTGGTTACCTTGTATTTTGAAACACTGGAATTTGAGAACTGTAATTTTTTTTATTTGAGCATGAGCTATTGAAAGTTAAAGAGTTGTGTCCCTTTAATTGTTTTTATTAGTAGAAGCCATGATAGCAGAATCCAAAAACAATCGCAGTAATGAAATCTTGGAAATCCAAAATATTCTGGTTGGCGGGTACGGATCCGGCCCGGAATATTTTTAATTTGCTCACGGAGTCGGTCTGATTAAAAAATAGTATGATATGATGGGTTTCGGACTCTAGGAGTAAAGTGGAAGAAGTATGACACAGTGATACACTGACATTCGTATTTATTATATAGATATATATTACTTAAATAATGTTTGAAGTAATAAAAATATGTCCGATTAAAAAAATAAAATCCATTAAATACTACACACACACACACACACACACACACACACACACACACACACACACACACATATATATATATATATATATATATATTATGGAATACGAAAGGATCACTAGCCAAATTAAAAAACGACTCGGATTAACACTCTGGATGAATACCAAAGAAGTCATCAATTGGTTTACCAACATCGACAATAAGCCTGATTGCACCCTAATTCAGTCCGATATTGTGGATTATTACCAGTCAATATTGAAAGACCTCTTCACGACTGCCCTGGAGTTTGCTACAGTATATTCTGACTTAACTAAGGAAGAAACAAACATAATTCTTAGTGCCAATAAATCTGTCCTCACCCATAAGTGGATTAAAAGCACTAATGACAATTTTGACATCACCATAGGATCTCTGGACTCTGCAGAATCTTCCGACCTTGTCGGTCTATTTATACTGTACAATCTAACTGCGCACCGTGAATTAGACATTAAGGACATCGGGCTATACAGAGATGACGGGCTCATGGTAGTGAGAAGCTAAAACAAATTTTAAAACAGATAAAATTAGAAAGATAATTTATAGTGAATTCGGAAAACTAAATCTAAAAACTATAGTCAAGACTAAATTAAAAAGGGTAAACTTCCTCGACGTAACTCTAGACTTAATAAACAACATTTACACACCCTACAGAAAACCTAACACTAATCCCTTGTATGTACACCCTAAGGCAAACCAGCCTCCATCTATAATTAGGCATATACCCACATCAATAGAGAAAAGAATAAGCATGAACTCCGCAAATAATGAAATATTCCGACAACACAGTGATTTTTATAACACAGCCCTGAAAAACAGCGGATACAAAAGCGCTGACATAAGCTATAGAAACAATAGTACCAATAGTAAGAAAAACAGGAAAAGAAAGATCATATGATATACCCCTCCGTTCAACCAAATGGTCAGTACTAAACTAGGGCATAAGTTCCTAGCTTTAATTGAAAAACACTTTCCCACTAATAGCAAACTTAGCGAGATCTTTAATAAAAAACACCTTAAAATTAAGTTACAGCTGCACTGAAAATCTAGAAAGAATCATAAAAAAACATAATAATAAAATCCTGGAAAAACATGCATGCCAAAACAGTATCAATAAAACTCCTAAACTGCAATTAGACAAAAATAATGAAAAATTATGTGATTGTAGAAACCCTAAAGACTGCCCGTTAGAAAATAAATGCCTCACAAAATCACTATCTCATCCATTGAGAGTCCTAACACTGATAGGATATACAGTGGGTCAACGAAGAATAAATTTAAAATTAGATAGAGACAACACAAGAGCTCCTTCAACAATATTCAAAATAGAAATCAGACATCCCTATCCAAATATTTCTGGCATTTAAAAGAAACGAATAAAACACCAAAAGTAAAATAGAAAATAATAAATAGAACAAGAACTTGTAAAACCTGGGATGACCCATGCCCTTTATGCCTACATGAAAAACTACACATCATTAAGTTTCTAAATAATGAAAAGTTATTAAACCATAGGCAGGAGTTAACGGTTTTTTGCCGACATCAACAAATTTTCGCATTAAATAATTAACATAAAAAATAGATAAACAAATAAATTCCATAGTTTAATAAAAGTCTTAAAAGCTTAGCCCAGTCATTAAATAGAAAAACCCTTTGTGAAATCGTCAAAAAACAAATTGTAGTCCAGTCAAACACGTTTGTATAAGAAATAGCCATTTGAATAAACAAATAAATAAAAAGATTAATAGATAGATAATAATAAAACTCTCGACATTTAAACTCTCGACATAAAACTCTCGACATTTAACGACCTGCCGTAGCGCCATAAAATATCTTTCGCCTTAAACTAACTAGACGGTGACCGCCACCACCAAATTTGAAATAGAGACCCCACCATAACCTGACATAAATTTTCCGAAGGTGACTGGTCTGTAGATAAGAACTTACTCTTCGACCACCTAACCAATATGGCCGCCTCCAGCCGTTGCCATAAAATTAATGTTGCAAGAGACCATACTTATAAACACGCGCAAACCATAAGATAGCTCATTCCTAAATTTTCGCTTGAGGATGTAGCGGGACTCAACACCTTAATTCAACTTAATTTCAATAATTATATTGAGGGTTTCGGCTCTCGTTTTTGAAACATGAGAACTCTTATGTATGGAAGGATTCATATTTTTTTAAAAATATTATAATATATATATATATATATATATATATATATATATATATATATATATATATATATGTATATATATATATATATATATATATATATATATATATATAATATATTATAATTATTTTTAAAAAAATCTGATTTTGAAAGCATTGAACGTTTTGCTACTGCCAACTTACCCACATCTCCTGCAGCCAAGGCAGTAATGTAATTCCTTGCATTCCTTCGGATCTTGTCGGTACGGCCGGTAGTGGTTGTGGGTGCCATTTAGATGAGTACACACAACCTTCTTTATACCATCGCCCAGGCCTGCGCCGTAAAAGGTTACTCAAGTTTCACCACCAAAGAAAGGACTGAATTTTGACCAAACTGGACGCTAACTTTATCTCGCCGGATAAACAGATGTTTACTTACTTATGTAAATTGTTAAGTGTAGAAAAATGTGGCTACAAGTAGATGATTTTGAGTGGGGAAAGGATGAAATATATTTACGCCCTTGCTGACTATTGGCTAGTCGGGATTTTCATATTACTTAGATTTGTAGAGTCGAAAATATACATTGTTTCCTGTAGCTGTGAAAATTCTGCCTCGCTCTTGGTAGTTTTTGCGCAGAGCAAAGAATGCGAATAAACACGCCAACATGATTCATAAATCTCTGAAATTGTTCTGTTCCTTTCTTTGGTTGATGTCATAAGTGATGCTTTTCTTGCCGTTCAAAAACCTAACGGAAGAATAAGCCAAGTGAAAAGACGGTCAAGTCACACAAAAGAGTCATGAGTGTGGCGCTGCCTAAAGCTATTATTGCAGTTCGCTTTTGTCGAAGTTCAGAGAAATAAAAGCTTTGAGGAGTCAGTCAAGAGGCGATGGGATGGACGGTACCGAAAATCCTATTGCGACAATGTCGGTGCAAGGCACACAGAGCGGGCATTCACAGACTGAAGGCGGGACCAAGGTGCATCTGCAAATACTTCGAGAACGAAGCGTGACTCGGCGTTAATTCAATTTCAGAGATAATGCAATATTAAATTAGGCCCTGTTTTCCGCGAGCAATGGAAAAATCGCGAACCAAAGCATGAATCAGTAAGAATGCTGAGAATAAGAGAATTAGCCGGTCTAAGATCGAAGATCGATCTGCCCGATTGGTTTTAAGAAACGGAAGTACATTTGAAAGAAATCAGACAGATTTATTAAACAAGATCCAGCGTCTCTGCGTGAACAACTTGAGTGAAATATGGCCGAATTAGGCGCAATATACACTGATCCAAATATAATATTCGCTGTACGACTGAATGCCGCGTTCTCTTTACTTCAACTTGGTTTTTCTTTTATCGAAATAATGTTACAACTAATTCAATTCTTCCATATATATATTGCAATGTTGGTTGAATAAAATAAAAAAACAGATGTACGTCTTTCTGTATTGTAGAAAAGCAAATTATCAATGTTTAGTCGGCGTTTACTGTCTTCTCTTTTTACTCAGAAGTCTTGAATCATTCAGCCATTTTGTTCGATGCTGTCTTTTTTTTTCATTTACAAAATAAATGTTGATAGAAGACTTTATTGAATTTAGTAACAACTGACGATGGAATTCAGTGGGCGGAAATAAAAAAAAATATATGATTTGATTTTGTCAGAGAATTTTAAAATTTAACCTTCATTTTTCTTATGACCACTCGCTCTCGTGTTTTTGGAATAACGGTTGGGATGAGAGCCAAACGGAAAAAAAATTTCACATGTCGGTGACTAATTCTAATAAAGATATTTATGATTCCCACATAATGATAGTGTAATGTTAAATTATATATATATACATATATATATATATATATATATATATATATATATATATATATATATATATATATATATATATATATATATATATATATATATATATGTATACATATATATGGAAGTATGTATAAGATGAAGAACAAATATGATGCGTTTAGCAATCTAACATGTTTCACTTTTATGAAAGCTTCATCAGAGAATGTGAGGTGGATAAAAAGAAGAAAGACATTCTGATATTTTTATTTTTGTGCTGTTATATATATATATATATATATATATATATATATATATATATATATATATGTAACAATTATATATAATGGTATTTTATATGTCTACTGACATATATAAAAGGAGAATTTAAGCCCTAAATCTAAAAGACGTAAATAAGAATGATAATAATAATAGTAATAATAATAATAATAATAACAACAACAACAATAATAATAGTAGCAATAACAACAAGAACAACGACAATAATAATAATAATAATGATAATAATGATAATAATAATAATAATGATAATAATAATAATAATAATAATGATGATGATGATGATGATGATAATAATAATAATAATCATAATAATCAGACAAAGCGTTAAATGCTTCAAAAGATCAAATAGGTCTAAGATCAAATTCGAAACTAAGGATTGACCTGATATATGTGCAATTATATATATATATATATATATATATATATATATATGTGTGTGTGTGTGTGTGTGTGTGTGTGTGTGTGTGTGTGTGTCAGTGTGTGTGTGTCTGTGTGTGTGTGTAAAAAAATTAATGGATTTATTTTTAATCCGATACTTTTAATACTTAAAACATTATTATATCGGATACTCGTATTTGAAACAGATGCAGCATTTTTATTTTTTACTTTAAACAGTGCGTATTACGTCTAATATATATATATATATATATATATATATATATATATATATATATATATATATATATATATATATATCAAATATGTGGCGCAGTTCAATTTATATTACAATGAATCATTCATACAAAGAGTAGATTAATAAAGTTAATGATATAAAATGGCGAAAACTCTTCGCAATCAAAATTTTAAAGAGTGGTTCGTAGGTTAATGCAACTTTAAAAATTTGTTTGCGAAGAAGTTTTTCGCCATTTATATCATTAACTTTACTAATCTACTCTTTGTATGAATGATTCATTGTAATATATATATATATATATATATATATATATATATATATATATATATGCGTGTGTGTGTGTGTGTGTGTTAACAAAGCACGCTACTGGTAAAGCGTTAATGAAGAATTCTACCAATACTAAGCATGCCAAAGGAAAAGCCATGAAAATAGAAACGCAACAGAAACAGATAGAGCAATAAAAAAAGAGAAAGAAAAAAAAAGACAAATTCCTTCCTAAACGAAATCGTAAATTGCTCAATGCCTGGAGACAAAGAATATACGTGAACAAACCAAAATGAATCCTGAGCCAGACCTTGCCGTCTGACGATTACATAATTAGTGATAGGAATCAGTGCCCCTGACTGCCGATTGATTTCTTAGTATATGTATACATACAGGGTGCGATGTATAAATTGTCGTCTAAATGACGCAAACATGAAAATAACACTGACATTGCATTTTAACAGATATACAGCGTGCGATGGATAAATTATCGTCTAAATGAAGCGAAGATGAAAATAACACTGACATCTCATTTTAACAGATATATTTTTCAAAATTACACAAAAAATGTCTTGAAGTACCAAAAAGTAAATTTATTCAATAAAATCGCCATTTACTTCGACCACGGACTCCAGATGACGTCGGAATATCCTGCAACTCTTCTGGAAGGTTTCCGTGTTTAAGTTGGTGAATGCTGCCATACTCCTTGCCTTCAGTTCATCTTTGGTGTTACAAGGAGTTTTATTGGACTCTTTCTCAACTGTTCCCCCCCCCCCCTCGCCACATAATAATCAAGGGGGTAGCAGCCTGGGAGGTATGTGGCTAGATATAAGGGGTAATGTGGTCATAAGTGAAAATAACACTGGCGTCACATTTTAACAAACATATTAAGCAAAATTAAATAAAAATATCTTAAAATACGAAAGAGTAAATTTATTCAGTAAAATCACCATTGGTTTCAACCACGGCCTCCAGACGACTTTAGAATCTTTTGGATCTCTTCTGGACGGTTTCCGTGTTTAAGTTGGTGAATGCTACCATAATCCTTGATTTCAGGTCATCTTTGGTGTTACAAGGTGTATTGTTTGTCTCTCGCTCAACTGTGCCCCACACATAATAATCGGGGGGGGGGGGGTGCAGTCTAGAGAGTTAGGTGGCCAGATGTAAGGGGTGATGTTGAGGCAGAAATTGTCTGACAGCTATGACTGGGTTCTCCGGTGTCGTGGTGCAGGGTCCGGTTGCCAGACATAGGGTCTTCCAGCAGCCACCCTCTTGATCCAGGACAGCACTACCTCCTCGAGTCACTTGTTGTAGCTCCCCACCTGTTGAGTCTGAGGCACTCACCAACAAATTCTGGAATTCTTTTCTTATATCAGAACGTTCAGAGTGAGTTTTTAAATTTTTCAAAATGTTCTGCAAACACACTGAAATGCTCGTAATGAAGCTTCCGACGCGAATGTCAAGCAGTACAGCATGCCGTTTCCAAATTTCTGGCGGAGTAAATTGCGGGGTACTTTTTCTCACGGATGGTACCCAACTGACCCCACATTTATACTATGAATCCAAAACACACAACGCGCATGCACGAAATTAAAACTATAAAATGGCGACAACTTACCCATCGCATCCTATACTATACTATATATGGTTGAGAAGGAAACCTCACGTCGACAGGTGCTGCATTGTGTTGTTGGTAGTTGTTCCGGAGAGGTTTAACTCCGGGACTAATAAAACCTGAGGTCAGTTGTTCACCGTTTCTGTGGCAATTTTTTTGTACCGATTCCGTGTTATCAGTAGTTCCAAAATGTGTGGATGGTCCGGCACTGACATCATCACTATAATCAAATCCTCAGTGTGGGTTTTCTGACAACATACACAACATAACACATACTACACAAACATAAAACCTGAATGAGGTTGTCGGATTGAAATCGACGGGAGAGTCCATCACACAAACACACACAGAAACACACAAATATATATATATATATATATATATATATATATATATATATATATATATATATATATATATATATATTTCATTAAAAACGACTGACAAGGTGCTTTTATTTAGTTTTTTATATAATTTCTCGTGCGATCTAATAAAGTTTTTCTTTTCAGAGGATAAATTATATAAAAATTGTCCGAAAGTTCTTTTTATCCGAGCGCTTTCGGCTATACATTTAGCCATTATCAAGGATTCGGACAATTTTTATATAATTTATCCTCTGAAAAGAAAAACTTTATTAGATCGCACGAGAAATTATATAAAAAACTAAATAAAAGCACCTTGTCAGTCGTTTTTAATGAAATGTGCTTGAAAGAAGGATTGCTGCCTAAATACACAAATATATATATATATATGTCAAATCGAGTTCTCTCAGTCACTGTATGTTTATCTAAAAATAAATACACTTAAATTCACCTTCATCCCTGCCGTGTGCCACACTGATGAGCTGTGATACAGCGAAACAGTCTGTCTGTCGATGACAATATATATCCTCCTGAAAAATTTATTTCGGTTGAGCTCTCTGGGGAGGAAGTGTGGGTTTGTAAATAGTGAGTATTACGGCTAATAATGCAAGACTCTTCGGTAAATCGAATCGCGTTCTCTCAGCCATTGTGTGTTTCGCTAAAAATAAATACGCTTCAATTCACCTTCGTCCCTGCCGTGCGCTAACGGCTTAGTGGTAGAATCCCGACTGACGCCAATTCAGTCGGGTTTCGATCCCAGCGGCAACCGGACGTCTAGCCACATTGCGTATGCGTTTCGTTGAATATGATAGGCATGTAAAATTTGATGAATATTTAGTTTTCTACTTTTTGTGATGTTGTTGAAATAATAATTCGAACGGCAACTTACAATGTATATGGGTTTATTTTAAACAAAAACAATACAAGTAGATATTTACAAGCTTTGTTTTTTTTGTTTGTTTGTTTTTGTAGTTTTTAATTAAAATATCTGTTCGATTAGCTTTTATGGCGATTTTCTAAGCGTAGCTTAGATGTGGCACAAGGCCATACATACCAGTGAGGACCGAACTCACTTCTCAGTCGTAATCAATGTAGCGAGAAAAGCTTGTTAGTCATTTCTCCAAGTCGAAACTCTCAATATAGTAATTTAATCAGGGTTGCTTCGATGTGTTACAAGACCGCAAATAGGGAACACTCGGTAAGGATCGAACCAGCTACTCAGTTGTAATTGATCTAGCCTGCTAACCATTACAGTGCCCTATCAGCTTTTATATGTTTGTCAGTGTGGTGGCATAGTTTATATGTGGCACAAGGCCAAAATTATTGGGAAAATTAGTGAATATCGAACTCACTTCTTAGTTGCAATTGATCAAGCGATGCAATCTTGTTAACCATTGCATCACGACGAAGTGATCCAAAATGATATTCTAAACATAGCTTAGATGTGGCACAAGGCGGGAAATGTGGGGCACCCAGTTAGGATCGAACTCACTACTCAGTTGCAATTGATCTAGCGAAACAAGCTTTCTAAACATTACGCCACGCTGAAGTGAAGCAAAAGACTTTCAAAGCGTAACTTTGATGTGGCACAAGGCCGAAAGTGTGGGGCACCCAGTGAGGATCGAACTCGCTATGCGATCGTAACTGGTCGAGCGGGACAAGCTTGCTAAACATTGCACCACGACGCAGTCGCCAAATGATTTTCTAAACGTAAAATATGTGGCACCCGGTGAGGATCGAACTCACTACTCAGTTGCAACTGATCCGGCGAAAACATTTCGCCACGCCCAATATTTGTACCATGCCCAAATTGTTTTTTCTAAGCGTTTTCTGAGGATCGAACTCAATATTCAGTTGGAACTGATCGAGAGGGGTGAACTTCTAAGCGTAGCTTAGATGTGACACAAGGGCGAAATTATGGGACACCCAGTGAGACTCGAACTCACTATTCAGTCGAAGTTGATCTAGCTTGCTAATCATTACGGAGCCTGATCAGCTTTTATATATTTGTTAGTATGAATGGTAAAATCACAAAGAATAATGACCTCATGTCTTTCTAGGAACGGTTCACAGTTCACTCGTTCATACTAACTTTCGCCATAGAGTACTCTGTTGTACTAACATATCTTCCAGTGAATACACCGCCCAATTTTATCATATCGATTTCTTTTTATGCCTTCGGCATTTATTATTATTGTTATTATTATTATTATTATTATTATTGTTATTTTTATTGCCTATGTTTTTTAATTATTTTTTATCATTTAAAAATGGCAGAATTTTTGTTAAATAGCGAAGGGTGTAAGAAAAAAAAAATTTCTTTCACACAGCAAAAGATATTTTCATGGTGTTTGTCGAAAGAAACAAAACACTGACAGTTTTTTTTTTTTTTTTTCTTTTTCAAAAGGGTCGAATTGTCAGTCTGTTGGGTTGTACCATTTATCAAGTATTTGATGATGTGTGAAGAGAAACCGGTGACTTGCTCTCCTTTGTCTGTTTTTGTTGGAGCGCGCGCCGAAAACAGATCGGCAGCCCCGCACACCACGTGCCAACGTCTGTCTCCATTGGCTGAAATCACATGTTTTCGCGTATGTCGCTCACGTGCCGCTGACTGTCGGCCGATCTTTCCGAGCACGCCGCAACTGGAGGGCCGCCTTTGCTTCCGACAGAGGCGAAAAGAGTCAAGTAAATTCATATCGGCCGCTGCCGACGCCCGTGTCGAACGACCAGGGGCATTACGCACACTGAAGATGGTCACCAGAACGCACCCCACAGTGAACATAAAACACCACCGCATGCGCTGGTCTGGTCATACCATACGCACCACACGGACTCACTGATGCGTCTCTCTTGTCAATTAACAATTACATTAATTTGCCCCATTTAGAGTTGCGAACCGTATTTCTTTGACGCTGATCACATGAACCAGAACGTTCTTTCCTGACTTCTTTCATCCGGTCAGCGGGCTTCAGAAAACGCCAAGAAACCAGGAAAGAAATGTAAAAACTATCGGGTGTAACAGCAAAATTGTCCAAATCGTGTAACAGCAAAATTGTCCAACTGTCAGATTAAGATTTGAACCATTGTATCTTAAAATGATTAAAGATATCTTACTGGAATTCTTCGAGGTTTTTATAACACTATTGGACTCTACTTTGATCAATAACAGAATGATCATGATGAAATCGATCATAAACGAAAATGCCATGTTCCTTAATTAATCATAGCTAAGGATCGGAAGCCCATAAAGGATTGAATAAATTTCAAATATATATATATATATATATATATATATATATATATATATATATATATATCATTCCAGGATCATTTTCCGACTTATTCAAGATGATTTCGGCCTCTCTAACCTTCTAACTTTCTGTCCTGAAGTAACAAGGTGCCTCCCAAGTTTCACGTACGATTTCATTTTCAATTCTTGTTTTCACTGCTCTTTGAACTGTTATAGATAAAACTCCTCTCACATGTGCCAAACGTTTTATGGATTGAGTAAGATCTTTTCTAATTGATCGCTTTAGTTGAAATGATGATCCCTCTTCCAGTTGTAACCTCCTGATCCAGTTTTCCTCTCTACTGTTTAAAAAAAATCTTATTCACCGTTCTCTTGATGGATCTTGAATGGACTTTGAAGATGGAAGCCAGAGTATGAAGGTTCGTACCATTACTGAAGGCCTGAATGATCTTTTTCCTCCCACCATTGCTCAGTTGGGAAACAGTAGGTCTAGTACAAAACAATTTTAACAAGCTCTCTTTTTGCTGAATAAGAGTTTTCCTTTAATTCTTACGAAAAAATTGCGTCAAGTTTGCTAAACGTGGGAAAAAGAAACTCAATTTATTTCGTGCTTTTTTTTTTTTTTAGATATTAAACATTTTATGGGATGGACAATTATGCTGTTACACGATTTGGACAATTTTGCTGTTACAGCCGGTGTATCAATAGCTTTGGTTTCAGAGAAAAGTCCGTTTTACTTAAAGCAAAAATCCTTTTATCTTGAGCAAAGTCCGGATCCAGTAGCGAGCAGAAGTTGATGGGGGGGGGGGGCGACATCCATATGGAGAGGACATCCGATCAAGGAGATATATAAAAATTTAGTATATATATTTAATTTCAGTAAAGTTTTTATTTCATGTTTTATCTGTTTTTTACATGTTTAAAACTAGCGGGGATACCCAGCGTTGCTCGGAAGATCTCTAAATAATAGATCGAAAATTTATTGATATTTTTCAGCCATATTACGGATAATAATTTTTAATTCAAACTTTAAAAAAATAAACTGAGCATCTCCATATATTCACACTTCATTTTTCAATTCAAATCAGTCAGTTATGTTCAATGCGTGATACACACTTAGGCGATCATGTATCTTTCGATACATGACTGACGAGGCAGATTTTTTTTTTTCGAAGTAGGTTGCCATTTCTTTCGGCAGTAGACCAGTTGTCATCCAGGGCTATAGAACCCGGTCTGCCCTGCTATTTACCCATAGGTGGAGGAAGAAGAAGAGGATTCATACCATTCCCAAGCATGTAAAAATATAACGGATTTGACTGGAATTCGAACAGATCTCTACGATTCCTCAATCGCCGATCCGCTGTCCATTACGCCAACGTCCCTTTCAATTTAGATACTGACATAAATACTCTGTTAATATTGTTTTCAAACAAATCAATCTCAGATGAAAGCTCATTAACTTGAAATTATTATTAATAAAAATAATAAATGAACCTAAATTAAGATTTATTTAAACATATTTAATTTAATCATTTTTTCAAGCAAAAACTAGAGGGAGCCTTATTTCTTCGAAAACATAATTTAGGGAAATTTGGATTTTTTTAAGTAAATAAAGTTTTACTTTTAAACATTAATTATTAACTATTTTGAAAGAGAGTAGAAAAGAGATACATTGAGAATTTGGTTTTGGAAAAGCGATTATGTTTAAATTTCAAGTAATATTTGTATTTGAAAAGAAAAGAAAAACTTTAGTTAGATAAAAATTAGTAAAGACAGGCATTACTTACGGTCAACGAAAAAATAAGGCCGATATAATTTTTTCCTTTAATAAAACTTAATTGAAAAAAAATTACATTCTTATGTTAGTTACAAACCAAAAACCAATGAAATTTAGTTTTTAAAGATTGAATGAAAAAATATTCTCTATAAGATGGCCGAAAAACATTAATAAGTCAATAATACACACACACACACACACATACACACACACAGACAACAGCACTTTAGGGTTATACTGAGTCTGTATATTTATTTTGTAGCCACACACACACATTCACACATACACACTTGAATATTTCAATAAATAAATATTAAGTATTTTGTCAAATAATAGTATTTAATATTCTTCTTTTCAATTTTGTTGTTTTAATATGGAACTGTAAAATGATGAGACCTTCCCTTGGTGTATAGATGAGTTATAACAAATTTATCATAGGAGATGAGGAAATTGAACATAGAATAGGCTGCACTAGAGGTAGTTTGAACTGTAAAATGATGAGACCGTGCCTTGGTGTGTGGATCAGTTATAACAAATTTAGTAGAGAAGATAAGGAAATTGATCCAAGAATAGGCTGCACTAGAGGTAGTTTGAACTGTAAATTGATGAGAACTTGGCTTGGTGTATGGATCAGTTATAACAAATTTAGTATAAAAGATAAGGAAATTGAACATAGAATAGGCTGCACTAGAGGTAGTTTGAACTGTAAATTGATGAGACCTTGGCTTGGTGTATGGATCAGTTATAACAAATTTAGTATAAAAGATAAGGAAATTGTACATAGAATAGGCTGCACTAGAGGTAGTTTGAACTGTAAATTGATGAGACCTTGCCTTGGTGTATGGATCAGTTATAACAAATTTAGTATAGAAGATAAGGAAATTGAAAATAGAATAGGCTGCACTAGAGGTAGTTTGAACTGTAAAATGATGAGACCTTGCCTGGGTGTATGGATCAGTTATAATAAATTTAGTAGAGAAGATAAGGAAATTGAAAATAGAATAGGCTGCACTAGAGGTAGATTGAACTGTAAAATGATGAGACCTTGCCTTGGTGTATGGATCAGTTATAATAAATTTAGTAGAGAAGATAAGGAAATTGAACATAGAATAGGCTGCACTAGAGGTAGTTTGAACTGTAAAATGATGAGACCTTGCCTTGGTGTATGTATCAGTTATAATAAATTTAGTATAGAAGATAAGGAAATTGAACATAGAATAGGCTGCACTAGAGGTAGTTTGAACTGCAAATTGATGAGACCTTGCCTTGGTGTATGGATCAGTTATAACAAATTTAGTATAGAAGATAAGGAAATTGAACATAGAATAGGCTGCACTAGAGGTAGTTTGAACTGTAAATTGATGAGACCTTGCCTTGGTGTATGGATCAGTTATAACAAATTTAGTAGAGAAGATAAGGAAATTGAATATAGAATAGGCTGCACTAGAGGTAGTTTGAACTGTAAATTGAGGAGACCTTGCCTTGGTGTATGGATCAGTTATAACAAATTTAGTATAGAAGATAAGGAAATTGAACAAAGAATAGGCTGCACTAGAGGTAGTTTGAACTGTAAAATGATGAGACCTTCCCTTGGTTTATGGATCAGTTATAACAAATTTAGTAGAGAAGATAAGGAAATTGAATATAGAATAGGCTGCACTAGAGGTAGTTTGAACTGTAAATTGAGGAGACCTTGCCTTGGTGTATGGATCAGTTATAACAAATTTAGTATAGAAGATAAGGAAATTGAACAAAGAATAGGCTGCACTAGAGGTAGATTGAACTGTAAAATGATGAGACCTTGCCTTGGTGTATGGATCAGTTATAATAAATTTAGTAGAGAAGATAAGGAAATTGAACATAGAATAGGCTGCACTAGAGGTAGTTTGAACTGTAAAATGATGAGACCTTGCCTTGGTGTATGTATCAGTTATAATAAATTTAGTATAGAAGATAAGGAAATTGAACATAGAATAGGCTGCACTAGAGGTAGTTTGAACTGCAAATTGATGAGACCTTGCCTTGGTGTATGGATCAGTTATAACAAATTTAGTATAGAAGATAAGGAAATTGAACATAGAATAGGCTGCACTAGAGGTAGTTTGAACTGTAAATTGATGAGACCTTGCCTTGGTGTATGGATCAGTTATAATAAATTTAGTATAGAAGATAAGGAAATTGAACATAGAATAGGCTGCACTAGAGGTAGTTTGAACTGTAAATTGATGAGACCTTGCCTTGGTGTATGGATCAGTTATAACAAATTTAGTATAGAAGATAAGGAAATTAAACATAGAATCGGCTGCACTAGAGGTAGTTTGAACTGTAAAATGATGAGACCTTGCCTTGGTGTATGGATCAGTTATAACAAATTTAGTATAGAAGATAAGGAAATTGAACATAGAATAGGCTGCACTAGAGGTAGTTTGAACTGTAAATTGATGAGACCTTGCCTTGGTGTATGGATCAGTTATAACAAATTTAGTATAGAAGATAAGGAAATTAAACATAGAATAGGCTGCACTAGAGGTAGTTTGAACTGTAAAATGATGAGACCTTCCCTTGGTGTATGGATCAGTTATAACAAATTTAGTATAGAAGATAAGGAAATTGAACATAGAATAGGCTGCACTAGAGGTAGTTTGAATTGTAAAATGATGAGACCTTGCCTTGGTGTATGGATCAGTTATAATAAATTTAGTATAGAAGATAAGGAAATTGAACATAGAATAGGCTGCACTAGAGGTAGTTTGAACTGTAAAATGATGAGACCTTCCCTTGGTGTATGGATCAGTTATAACAAATTTAGTATAGAAGATAAGGAAATTAAACATAGAATAGGCTGCACTAGAGGTAGTTTGAACTGTAAAATGATGAGACCTTCCCTTGGTGTATGGATCAGTTATAACAAATTTAGTATAGAAGATAAGGAAATTGAACATAGAATAGGCTGCACTAGAGGTAGTTTGAATTGTAAAATGATGAGACCTTGCCTTGGTGTATGGATCAGTTATAACAAATTTAGTATAGAAGATAAGGAAATTGAACATAGAATAGGCTGCACTAGAGGTAGTTTGAATTGTAAAATGATGAGACCTTGCCTTGGTGTATGGATCAGTTATAACAAATTTAGTAGAGAAGATAAGGAAATTGAACATAGAATAGGCTGCACTAGAGGTAGTTTGAACTGTAAAATGATGAGACCTTGCCTTGGTGTATGGATCAGTTATAATAAATTTAGTATAGAAGATAAGGAAATTGAACATATAATAGGCTGCACTAGAGGTAGTTTGAACTGTAAAATGATGAGACCTTGCCTTGGTGTATGGATCAGTTATAACAAATTTAGTATAGAAGATAAGGAAATTGAACATAGAATAGGCTGCACTAGAGGTAGTTTGAATTGTAAAATGATGAGACCTTGCCTTGGTGTATGGATCAGTTATAACAAATTTAGTAGAGAAGATAAGGAAATTGAACATAGAATAGGCTGCACTAGAGGTAGTTTGAACTGTAAAATGATGAGACCTTGCCTTGGTGTATGGATCAGTTATAACAAATTTAGTATAGAAGATAAGGAAATTGAACATGGAATAGGCTGCACTAGAGGTAGTTTGAATTGTAAAATGATGAGACCTTGCCTTGGTGTATGGATCAGTTATAACAAATTTAGTAGAGAAGATAAGGAAATTGAACATGGAATAGGCTGCACTAGAGGTAGTTTGAACTGTAAATTGATGAGACCTTGCCTTGGTGTATGGATCAGTTATAACAAATTTAGTATAGAAGATAAGGAAATTGAACATAGAATAGGCTGCACTAGAGGTAGTTTGAACTGTAAATTGATGAGACCTTGCCTTGGTGTATGGATCAGTTATAACAAATTTAGTATAGAAGATAAGGAAATTGAACATGGAATAGGCTGCACTAGAGGTAGTTTGAATTGTAAAATGATGAGACCTTGCCTTGGTGTATGGATCAGTTATAATAAATTTAGTATAGAAGATAAGGAAATTGAACATAGAATAGGCTGCACTAGAGGTAGTTTGAATTGTAAAATGATGAGACCTTGCCTTGGTGTATGGATCAGTTACAACAAATTTAGTATAGAAGATAAGGAAATTGAACATAGAATAGGCTGCACTAGAGGTAGTTTGAACTGTAAATTGATGAGACCTTGCCTTGGTGTATGGATCAGTTATAATAAATTTAGTATAGAAGATAAGGAAATTGAACATGGAATAGGCTGCACTAGAGGTAGTTTGAATTGTAAAATGATGAGACCTTGCCTTGGTGTATGGATCAGTTACAACAAATTTAGTATAGAAGATAAGGAAATTGAACATAGAATAGGCTGCACTAGAGGTAGTTTGAATTGTAAAATGATGAGACCTTGCCTTGGTGTATGGATCAGTTACAACAAATTTAGTATAGAAGATAAGGAAATTGAACATAGAATAGGCTGCACTAGAGGTAGTTTGAACTGTAAATTGATGAGACCTTGCCTTGGTGTATGGATCAGTTATAACAAATTTAGTATAGAAGATAAGGAAATTGAACATGGAATAGGCTGCACTAGAGGTAGTTTGAATTGTAAAATGATGAGACCTTGCCTTGGTGTATGGATCAGTTATAACAAATTTAGTAGAGAAGATAAGGAAATTGAACATAGAATAGGCTGCACTAGAGGTAGTTTGAACTGTAAATTGATGAGACCTTGCCTTGGTGTATGGATCAGTTATAACAAATTTAGTATAGAAGATAAGGAAATTGAACATAGAATAGGCTGCACTAGAGGTAGTTTGAACTGTAAAATGATGAGACCTTGCCTTGGTGTATGGATCAGTTATAATAAATTTAGTATAGAAGATAAGGAAATTGAACATAGAATAGGCTGCACTAGAGGTAGTTTGAACTGTAAATTGATGAGACCTTGCCTTGGTGTATGGATCAGTTATAACAAATTTAGTATAGAAGATAAGGAAATTGAACATAGAATAGGCTGCACTAGAGGTAGTTTGAACTGTAAAATGATGAGACCTTGCCTTGGTGTATGGATCAGTTATAATAAATTTAGTATAGAAGATAAGGAAATTGAAAATAGAATAGGCTGCAGTAGAGGTAGTTTGAACTGTAAATTGATGAGACCTTGCCTTGGTGTATGGATCAGTTATAATAAATTTAGTATAGAAGATAAGGAAATTGAACATGGAATAGGCTGCACTAGAGGTAGTTTGAATTGTAAAATGATGAGACCTTGCCTTGGTGTATGGATCAGTTATAACAAATTTAGTATAGAAGATAAGGAAATTGAACATAGAATAGGCTAGAACATGTAACTCGAAGAGAAACAACGGTGTAATTAAGGTGTTGAATTTTTGCACTACTTCAAATAAAAGGTTAGGAAGGAAACTGCCCATCAGTACTGGAAAGAACAATAACAGCTACTGGCCTTGAGAAACCTACGGAAAAATGTTTTAAGAGAAAGATTCTATTAACATCAAACGAAAGTAGCACTGTAGGGAAACCACTATTATTACCATTACAGGGTGGGGTTAATTTCACTCCCAATTGTTTTCCAATTCAGATTGCTTACCTACCAAATCTAGATTGAATTATTTTTTACGACCTATCAAACTTTTGAATCGTATTTAAAGGTAAAATTATTTCTATTTGTGGATTTTAAAATCTTTTTGGAGATAATGATACAAGTACTAATACTTAAGCCATGTTAGGGGGTATAAGTCGATTTTCCAATTTCGGGCCGTTATTCATTAAAATACCAGCACATTCAAACTTACAACACTTACGATATTCCCAAGCGTTCACCCATCTAGGTACTGAACAGGTTCGACGTTGCTTAACTTCGGTAATCGAGCGAGAAGCGGTGTTTTCGACGAGATATGATCGTAAGCCTCCAAAGCTAGAGATTCCAGTCTACTCTGCTGTTGAGCCCTAGTTGGGCGGGAAGCGATGGATTCAAGCCTACCGCAAGGCATGAAAACAAACGTACTGTTTCGGATAACATTTGAACCCGGCACTCCAGTCCCAACTCTCGTGCCGCTAATCTCTGCACGATGTTGACATCTTTCGTTACTGACAGTTCATATTCATATTGAAGATGTATATCTCACTACTGGAAAGTTGGTTCGCTGTTTCGTGCCAGACAATTCTTCACGTCAGATTTCTTCTTGCACATTTATAAATCTACCGTTCGTCTCTGAAATTGAATACAGCTGCCATATCTGGCCTGGTGCACTTAGCTAGCGGTTAGAGAGGCAGTTTTCATCAACGGCATTGAATATCTGTGTTCATGCAATGCTATGTCACCCATGGTTGGTTGTCCCTGCAAGCACTTCCGGTCGGTAACCTCGAGGTCACACTATGCTACGCCATTTTGCGTCTAGTTCATGTTGCCTTTGACGACTGGTAGTTACTATACATATTGAACTTTCCCACCTTTAAAAACACATCATGACTAAAAAAATGAAACAAAATAAAACTAAACCAGCTTGCCCCACCCAAAAAAACAACAGCAACAAAACACGTAAACCTCTCAACCTTTCCTTTCACCAACATTTGTGACATTCGTAATTGTTGTAGCCTAAGAAAGGTTACTGAATAGAATAATCAAACGAAGGTTGGTAATGAACGATAATACTTAGGACACGAACAACACATATAAGATTCGCCAATGGCGCGTAGGAGTAGTCAACTGCTAGAAGTGAGACAAGTGAATTCCATAATGAATCTCCAACTGCAGAATATCTACCAACCGCCCCACGCGGTCAGATGTGGCACAAGGCCGAGTTTATTGTGGGCTATCCGGCCAAAAATTCACCGTAGACCCCGTATAAAACGGGGTCGGGTATCTGTTTCCCGAGACGAGATTCTGCCCTTCGACATAGCCTCGTCTGGGGATCCTCTCTCTGCGGAGGCAGAGAGTTTGACCAGCACAGCTGGAGACGAATCTCCAGCTGCAGACGATCTACCAACCGCCCCACGTGGTCAGATGTGGCACAACGCCGAATTTAACGTGGGGTATCCGAGCCTGTAGGCTTAGCCAAAGATTCCCCGTAGACTCCGTACAACACAGGGTTGGGTAGCTGTTTCTCGAGACGAGACTCTGCCCTTCGACATAGCCGCGTCTGGAGATCCTCTCTGCTCGGAGGAAGAGAGTTTGACCAGCGCAGGTGGAGACGAATCCCCAACTGCAGAGCAACATACAGTATTTACTACTGTATTTATGTAAATGGGGACATGCCCATTATCGTCCGTAGGTATGGTACAATAGACATTCTAGCTCTCTGTGAAATTAATCTGAAACCTTCAATCTCTTCCATTGAATTCTATGTTCATGGCTATCTTCATCGCTTTTGAAAGGACTCTAGTGTCCACATGTATGGCCTTGTAAGCAAGCATCTCCCACTCAGGGTTGCCAGATTAGCTTTTTTATGACAAATTTCTGAAATCTGTCATTTTTAATGTTAGTTTGGCGCCAGAGAATTCGTTTGGTGTCTTTGGCTTTTTCTTGGCTACTTTTTTTACATGTTAAAATATATAATAAACTATATTACAGCTGCTATGCTACAACCTTTTCTCTCTTTTTTATCCTCAGTGATGTGCCTGAATTATGGGAGATTTCGGCCATTTTTAAAAAATCATATCTTTAATCCAGAAGGGGAAGGGATCCCAGGAATTTATTGGAAAAAAAAAAGGTAATAATGAATCTTTTGCCAGCCTATGCCAATTTCAGCAGCCAATCAAAAGGAAGAAATTTCTCTTTTATAATTCTCTGCCATATCAATAAATAAACTATTAAGCATTTTTTTCCTGCTCTTTCACGTGCTCAACCCTCTTCACCGATGTTTCTTTCGTAATCTAATATTAAGTTCTTTAAATGAAAAAAAGTCGTACGGATATACATATACTAAAAACAGGAATAATTAATGAAACAGTTATTATTCTATCATTAGATTTAATAAGTTAGGTAAAAAAAAAAATTCATTTTACAAATTTAAATTTTATGAAATTTATCAGAAACGTTTTTAATCATAAATATTATTAAAATTCTAAAAAGAAAACAATAAAAATCAAAATTTTCAAACGAATCGGACTATTGCTAACTAAATAAATTAAATTTCCGAATTTACAGCTAAAAACAAACTTCACTATAAAATTGAAAGAAACAAAGTGTTTTTTATTATAAAACGCTTAAAATCCCAAAATATATTAATAGATAAATAAAATCTCATATGTTTATTTGGCTTTTTTTCCCTGGCTTTATTCAAAAAAATTTAATTTGGCTTTATTCTGGCTTTTTATACGTATTATTTAAGCTTTAAATAAAAAAAATAATCTGGCAACCCTGCTCCGCATGTTTCTTACGTGTGCTTTCGCCTTCCACTAGTAAAACTCAGTTATCTCTTCTTCCTTTATCGTTCCCCTTCCTCTCATGACTTTTGTTTTCTAGATATAATTTATGATATTATAGATAAAGCCCTCTCTCGGCGTTTCTTGCTACCAGTCGAGATGCAGAAAGCAGAAAACTGCATCATTATGAACAATAGTAGCCTCCAGCCAAAAAAGTTATGACAGCCACCATCATTTTCCTTTCTCCTTAGTAAAATCTTCTTATTCTCTTTCGCTGCCAGTAGACCCTTGCGTTTTGTGGCATTATCGCCTTGCTCAGCGAAAAATGATTTAAAAGAAAAATATAAATTTCATTTTGTAACATCGTATTCTCACCCCACTGTACCCACATATTACACAAGACCGGCCGTTGGTCCGGTATGGTCCAGTATTACAGCTTAGACACAAGTCTCCGGTTCCCAATGTCAATTCGAAGCCACCCTCCAGCCACGTTGTGATTGTTTTGATCCTGGAGAGTGGTCATCAGATTGTTTAAATTCGGAAGCTCTCCGTTTGTCCACCTGCGAGTTAGTCGAGTGAGAATCAGGTTAACAGAAAAATAAATAGAACCAAGTCGATTCGATTTTGAAAGGACAAAAGTTGTTTTTACATATATAAGCAAACACACAAAATAATAATTGGTGTTGCTCAAGATTGAATGTTTCTTGTATGTGAACAATAACCAAACAAACATAAATACTTCGAATAATTTCTGTAAAGGAGAAATGTGGCCCTCGTTTTAACCCTTTTTGGCCTGTTCTTAGCGCAACTACTACAACCTTCGAGGTTCCCGTTCTCGGTAGCAGTAATAGTAGTAGTAGTAGCAGCAGCAGGGGTAACGGTACTTAGATGTTAGCGGTGGTACTTCATTTCTTCACCCTCAGCGTCAGCAACACACAGCGGACGCTTCCTTTTCAATCTCTAGCGTCTCTCCACTCAGTTTGACTGCATTCGAAGACGAACCCCAAACTCCTTTCCTCCGGTTGGCTCGCCTCTTTATTAAGAGAACCGGCCTCCGTGTCACAGACTGGTGACGTATCTGTTTTTCTATTGCGAACGTACTGACATACTACCAAAGTACAACTTCACTCCTCCGAGAATAAACAATTTACTTTTTCATCGATTGGTTTTCAAGGTTCACAACAAGACGCTATTGTTTACCACCTCGCTATTAATTATTCTGCCGCTCTTTGTAAACTACAGAGAGTCTTGTTTTAAAAATAAATTCTAGATCATTTATTTTATTTTAACTTCGGTTCTTATAGTGTCAAAATCCATTTCATTTTTTTAAAAATTCCAAATTATTATTATTATTTCAATAATTTTCTGTTAGTAATCCTTTGAACACTTGCAAAAAGATTGTATTTCATGTTCTAAATTAACTTTCTGAAACATTTACATTTCAAAGTCTTTACAGCATATTAACATCTTGGTTATTCGAAAACTCCTCTCACTTGGCTTTTTCTGTTTTACAGCATATCCTTCTTTATTATTTCAGGGGTGTGACAATTTGTTCTTGGTAAATTTATAATTAATAAATTATGAAAAGGAGAAAAGTATATATTTTTCGTTCTTTTTTAAAAGCATGCTAATATTTTTCTTGTCTTGCCATTAATAATAAAATATAAATTATAAAGTTACTCGGAACAGTATCAGTTTCTACCATCTTATTATAATTCTGTTTGTCCGTCCCTTAGCACTCCCGTTACATCCTGCCAGTACCTCATAAATGAGGGACTATTCCGTTTTGATCGCCTGGAAAAACGGAGAAGACATATAAGAGAAACTAAATGGTTTCTGTGAGAGTTTTTAACGGCTGTTTCAGGGAAATGGAAACAAAGTTGTCAACTTTAAGTCTTTTCATTTGTACACCCTTACTTCTTAAAAAAACGACCAGCATTTACGATTGTTCTTGAAATTTTTTGTTAAAGTTGTTAAGCTCAATTATTTAACGCTGCGCCAGGGAAATTTCTCTGGATATTTTATTGCCGTAGAACTTGCCATGTACTTATTTAATCATTAACTTAAGATTTAAAATTCATCAGAAAATTCAAATAGGAAACCCGTGAAATTTTCACATGTATTCACATGTAAATGATCTTTTCGTATAAAAGAAAACGATTTTTTCCTCACGACAAATTTTAAGAAAACTAGAATATTTTAGCATCACTCTGACGCGTGTCGAAATCCTCCCAGTATTTAGTATAG
Source organism: Acanthosepion esculentum (assembly GCA_964036315.1). Classification (NCBI taxonomy): domain Eukaryota; kingdom Metazoa; phylum Mollusca; class Cephalopoda; order Sepiida; family Sepiidae; genus Acanthosepion; species Acanthosepion esculentum. The sequence goes on along the minus strand of OZ038507.1, from coordinate 36,008,133 downwards.
TTAAATTTATCGCTAACATATTTTTTGCGGAGATTTACAAACTCTACGTTTCGTTCAATTTTGCAAATCAATCGATGAACTTTGAATAAGCTGACTTGTTTGAAAAGATACTTTAACAAAAACCCTACTTCGCAGTTTAATAATTTATTTAATTTAAATTAATTTTATATGACTTCATGGTAAACAATATCTTTTTAAGAAAATTTCCTTCTTTTCTCTTTAACAAGAAATAATAAATTCTTAGGATTTCTTACTCTTGAGCATGCAACATACAACTGACCATGTGTAAATATTTTTTTCTCGGGTCAAATTCCAACTTTTTGAAGTGTTTGTCCGTGTGATTCGTTTATAGTCAACGCAAAGGCAGGGCGAACTGGAAACAGGATTCTTGTATATATAAAAACATAAAGAAAAGATATGTAAAAAACAATATTGCGTTATTATTAAATAAGCATTTGTTATTTTAAACATTAAATTGTTTTAAAAATATTGGCAGTAGTTTGCATGTTAAATAATAAAACTTAATTTTTCCAAAATAATTAATGGAAATGTATTGTACTAAGTTACGCACCCTAGTAAATTCAACTGAACGTTGTACCCCCTTACCTGTTTGCACTTCGAACAGTCTATGTAGGGCTATTTTAGGGGGGTGACGGACGGACAGACTATCGAAAGCCACAGAATTTTATATATAGATTGCGTTAACTCTTTCCACTCAGTCAAAATTTGCAGAAAGTTCTGTGAGTTGTTAAATTCTCCAAGAATCTAGAAGCAGCAAGTAACGAACTTGAGGGAATAGAATAGATAAAAATGAGGGATGGTTAGAGGCAGACAGGAAGTTGTGGAGAGCCATGACTGCCTAGATTTTGAAAGGACATGGCATATAAAATCAAAGATGAAAACTTCGTGCAACGTGTTTCAAACGCAAGTAATGTATGGGTGAACCTTTAGCAGGTCCATGGGGCGATTAGCCTTACTATGCCTGTGACTGTGTCGGTCTCTCCAACATTTTTGTTGTCGCCTCAGGTTCAACATTAACGGTCTAATTATGTTTACCCACAATTCAGTAGTTCACTGACCTAGTTTTTCCCCCAATAATTTCCAAACAATTACGATCCATTCACAAGAAAAAAAAGTGCGTGGCAAAGACTAGAACATACACACAAACACATATTTTATATAATTTGCTATATTTATGGGGGGGGGGAGAATGCTTAGCAGCGAGAATAGACCGTTTGTAGAAAGACGCAATTCATTATAAAACCAAAAGCGGATGATGACTGGCAGTTTCACTTATAAGCGATCATCAGATTGTTTTTTAAAGCCTAGAATCAAAACGTCATAGTGACTAGCAGTTTCAAGCTGTAAGCAATCATCAGACAACTTTTATGATTCGAAGATAATTGTGACGGGTATTTTTTTTTTTTTTTAAGCATTTCATCCCAAGCTATGCGGGATGCCACTAGCACGCAAGGGGTTACAGAGAGTGGTTACGAGAGTAAAGAAGCGTGATAGAGGAAAGGATGAAGAGAAGGCCAGGGAATAGATCAAAGCATCTGGAGATGTCGCTTGACATCGCATTTGAATAGTTGGAGATTATAGCTATCAGGGAAACAAGTAATAGGAAGGGAATTTCACAGATTGGAGGTGCGAGACATGAAGCTATTGGAGTAGAAAAGACGGCAACATTTAACCGTTTCGACAGTGAAAGGGTGGGGCTGAGATGCCAGCCTCGTAGCACGTTTAAATTCATGCGGTCTGAGAACTAGCGAGAGTAGCTCGTCGGAGCAGTTACCGTGAAAGTATTTGTAGAAAAGACAGAGGGAGGCGACTACACGCCTGTGAGAGAGCGACTGTAGACGAGATGCCAGATCAGTTTCACGCTTTGTGCAATCATCAGACCATGTTTATAGTCTGATATCAACACTGGAAGGTAAGTGGTGTTAAACGATCATTAAAACATCTTTATAGTCTGATGCTTGCTTAATGCTTGTCACTGCCAGTCACCATGCAGTGTTGATTTCTATGTCAACATTGTTGCTTTCTCCTCCCCTTCCTCCCTCTCTTCCTCCCCCTCGCTCTCTCTGTCTCTCTCTCTCTCTTTATCTATCTATCTATCTATCTATCTACCTCCACACGCGCACACTTATATAGCGGGTGTAACAGCTAAATTGTCCAAGTCGTGTAACAGCATAATTGTCCATCCCACAAAATGTTTAATATCTTAAAAAAACACTAAACTAATTGAGTTTACTATTTGTAAGCTTTCAGATAAGATGTTTAATCATCTTGATACCATTTGTTTTAAGAATCACTGAAAACCCCTTTGAGTTATTCAGCTAGAAAGAGAACATGTCAAAATTGTTTTACGTCAGTCTCACTTGTCTTTCCAACTGAGCAATGGTGAGAGGAAAAAGATCATTCAGGCCTTCAGTAATGGTACGAAGATTCATAGTCTGGCTTTCATCTTCAAAGTCTATTCAAGAACCATCAAGAGAACAGTGAATAATTTAAAAAAAAAAAGAGGGAACAGTAGAGAGGAAAACTGGGTTAGGAGGTCACAACAGGAAGAGGGATCATCACTTCAACTTAGAGCAAAATAAATCGATTAGAAAAGATCCAACTCATTTCGCAAGACGTTTCACGTGTGAGAGATGAGTTTCAGCTATAACAGTCCAAGGAGCAGTGAAAAGAAACTTGAAAATGAAATCGTACATGTACCCTGTGAGGCACCTTGTTACACCAGGACAGAACGTTAGAAGGTTAGAGAGGCCGAAGATCATCTTGAATAAGTTAGAAAATGATCCTGGAATAATATAGATATATATATTTGAACTTTATTTCAATCATTCATGAGCTTCCCATCCTTAGCTATGATTAATTAATGAAGAACATTTCATTTTCATTTATGATAGATTTCATCATGATTCTTCTGTTAGGCTTGGAGAGTAATTATACATTCTTATTGATAAAAGTAAAGTCCAATAGTTATAAAAACTTCGGAGAGTTCCTGTAAGATATATTTAATCATTTTTAAGATACAAAGGTTCAAATCTTAATCTGACAATTTGCTGTTAGATGATTTGGACAATTATGCTGTTACACTCGGTATATGCAATAAGAGAGGTGGAAACCCATTTAGTGTAGTGATAGATGGAAGAAAGTGTTACACAAAAATACGAAGGCAGAGTGAAAGATGCCTTTCAGAAACTGAACAAGGTATTGAGTGATCGAAAAATAACTACAGAAACGAAGAAAAAAGAGGTGGAACTAAGATACCATGTCTACACAGCAGTGAATGAGGGATAATTGAGCATAATAACAATGGATAATTATAAATATGTATAAATATATATAATAATATATATATGAATATATATAAATATATATAATAATATATAATAATATATATAAATAAATATATATAAATATATATAATATATATATAAATATATATAAATATATAATATATATATATATATAATATATATAAATATATATAATATGTATATATGTATGCAGGTGTGCAGAAAAATAGGAAAGAACACGTTAGGTAGATAATCCGGGGTTCCTTAGTATTTAGCTTTATTTTCAAAAAGACAGTGCTCCATACGGAAGTAGAGCTTATATTATAATAATATTTCTAGTTTTTAAAAATATGATTCCTTCGCTACATAAGAGTTCTCATGTTTCAAAAGCGAGAGCCGAGACCCCCAACATAATTTTTAAAGTTATGTAGAGTTAAGGTGTCAGGACCCGCTTCCTTGTCAACTTGACAAGGAAGCGGGTCCAGACACCTTAACTCTACATAACTTAAAAAATTATGTTGGGGGTCTCGGCTCTCGCTTTTGAAACATGAGAATTCTTACGTAGCGAAGGAATCATATTTTTAAAAACTAAAAATATTATTATAAATATACATAATATATATATAACTATATATAAAAATATATATATAAATATACATAATAATATATAATATATATATATAAATATATATTATATATATAAATATATATATAAATATATATAATATATAAATATATATAAATATGTAATAATATATATATATATATATATATATATATATATATATATATATATATATATAATAACATATATATATATATATATATATATATATATATATAATAATGAATGGATACTCTTGAGATAACCAAAATGCGAAAAAAAGAAAAGAAACACTGTCATAGCATGTGACATATGAGGAAGTTTCACTGTGTTGTGCAAGACTACTTTTCTTTCCCCAATCTTGCACATTTATAAGTCTACCATTCGTCCATACTTTGAATATTGTTGCTACATCTAGTCTTTTACTTCTGCTATTTAGAAATCTTTGATAAAATCCAAACAATACCTGCAATGTTATTGGTTCTGACCTGGCATCTCGACTTCAGTCACTTCCCCATCCCGTAGTTACGTAGTTTCCCTGTGTCTTTTCTATAAATATTTTCATGTTAATTTTTCTGATACCCTTGCCTTTTTGCTACATAGACGTTACCTAATTTAAGCACAGTACTACATTAGCGGCAAGATCTCGTGATTTTACATTTATCTAACCGTAAGTTCGATGCAAACAGTTTCTTCTCTCGCATTTTTGACGGGTGGAAATCTCTTTCGGCTTCTTGCTTTCCCGCCAAAACTTGATCTTCAAAAATTTAAATGCATTGTCAATCGTTATCCTCTGTCTTCTTAATTGCCATCCTTTTATTGTTCGCTCTCCAGAGGATGCAAACAAGGAGGAAGCTTATACTTAGAATCAGAAAGAAGCAGTTGAAATTCCTGGGACACGTAATGAGAAAAGAGGGCTTGGAGAATCTGATACTCACAGGGCGGATAGAGGAAAAGAAAGACAAAGGAAAGCAACGCGTGACATACCTGTCGGACTTAAGCAAGTGGATGGCAGACACAGGGTCTGGGAGAAGTAGCAAAGGGACAAAACATAGTGGGAACTACAAGGGATAGGAGGAAGTGGAGAGCCATGATCGCCTACATCCTGAAAGGGACACGGCACATAAAAGAAGAAGAAAAGAAGTCTTATTCGGCCATTCGAACAAAAAGATGAATTCCTAACCGTTTGTAGTCTGAAAATAACCCAGTAATTCGCTGTGTCTCAGTGGCTTTAATGCCTTTGCTTTAGGTGAACTTTATTCATTTAAAAATATTTTTCCAGATACAACTTGCATAAAAATTGATTGGAATAAACTTTTTTCCTTAAAATATAGAACTTAACAACTGCTATTCAGGTATTTTACCACGCATGCAAATTAGCGATTGTTTTAAAAAGCTTTAGAACTACGCATGCGCTTTAGCTAAATTGCAAATGGCGGCTCTGACTGTACAAATAGGTTAGTGATATGTGTGTGTACTATACGGAGTCAAGCGAGGATAGGAGCAGAGGATTATGATTAATTTTTTATGGTTTATCAACCTTATTGATATAGTTATTGATACAGTTATTTAAAGTTATAAAATATTTTTAGATTTTAAGACATTTTTGGAGATAATAATGATTTACTCATACAAGCCCTACTAATTAACCCATAGCTGGGTGGGGAAGAGGTGGATTCATGCCTTTCCCAATGGTTATATGCGCGTAAGTGAATATAATGAATCCGACTGGGATTTGTGTCCCGGTTCCACGATTTCCAATTCTGAGACGTTATCCATTACACCACCCGCATATCCAAGCTTGCAGCACCTGGTATTCCGAAGCGGTCACCAGTCTAGTTACTGACCACGCCCGACTTTGCTGAACTTTGGTTATCGTACGAGAACCGGTGTTTCGACCTGATATTTCGTACAATCTAAATTTTTTCCTGGCTTTAAATAACCTGCAAAAGGTTGATAAGCCGTAAAAAAATCAATCGATTGTTCGATCACCGAATTTAAGCAGGGTACTGTAAGCGTCAGGACACTTCAGAATATCTTTCGTGCTTAAATAACCAACGAAAGATTGATAAACTGTAAACAAAAAAAAACAACTTGTCAACAAAGAATTTGCTATTATTATTGCAATGTCAGAATTTTGCAACAACTGTCGCGAAAATGAAAGAAAAGGAAAAAACAAAAGAAAATCCCTCAAAGCCGAGCTTAAATTCCCCCCAAAGGTTATAATCTATTGTTTATTTTCGGTAATGGACGCAGAATACATATTTGTATATAAATATCTGTTCATAAAACTTATGACAAACGGGCGTGTTTTAATGAGAAGTTTCTCAAAAAAAATGTTTGTTTCCAAACATATTTTCGGGTTGATGAATCGAAGAAGGAGCCAAAGTTTGCAACGAATGCGAATCTGAAATGAAAGACATTTTCTATGGCTTTCAAATCTATCTATCTATCTATCTATCTATCTATCTATCTATCTATCTATCTATCTATCTATCTTGATTTGTTACTTCTATCTATCTATC
>OZ038507.1:35911696-35999196 GCA_964036315.1 Acanthosepion esculentum | reverse complement strand
CGCCCATCCAGGTTCGTTGTTGCTTCATTTCGGTGATCGTACGAGAACCAGTTTTTCAACGTGATATCACCGTAATCCAATAGAACGTATATCCTTGATTGGCAACCAGTTTACAGCAGAGAGAAATGCCAGCCTACTGCGGGAACATCTTCTGTCTAGTCAGGCATGATATCAAAAGAGACATTATCGCCCAAGTGTGTGTCGCTTGTGACCTTTTATTGAGTGTTTACAACTAACAGATCCGGTCTTTTGACCTGGACTCGGCGATCCGTTTGAATCTAAAATCTCTGGGCAGTTTGTTTCATTCTCTAAAATACATCCTGCTCTACGCACATACACACCATTGTTCTATATTTTTGTTTGTCGCCATTTCAGAGTGTGCTATTTGATAAAAGGGGTTCATTTCCCATTCAGCTTTTTTTCCCGCTTCAACTTCCATCATAAACATCAATTTTTCTCAATGGCTACTTTGTCTTCTACGTACACTGTTAGACAGTTGCACTCCGCGACGTTGTTTATTTGGGATCAATTCCTCTTCTTTCATATACCATGCCCCTGCAGGACATGGACAGTCATTGTTCTCCACAACTTCCAGTCCTTTGTTCTAAGTAACCTTTGACACCTTATTTGGTGGTTGCTCTTCAATCCATTCATTTTTTTGTTTTTTTCCTATGCAATTTCTCTTCAGAACGTGTGTGATCATGGCTCTCCACAGCTTCTGTGCTTTCGTTGCACTAAGTTATCTATGACACTTGACTCTTAGCTGTTGTTTTTCTATCATTTCGTTTTTTTTCATGTCTTTTCAGAACGTGGCTGATCATGGCTCTCCACAGCTTCTGTCTTTTTGTTGCTCTAAGTTATCTGACACTTGACCATCACTCTTAGTTCTTGTTTTTCTCTCAATTCATTTTTTTATCTCTCTTCAGAACGTGGCTGATCATGGCTCTCCACAGCTTCCCTCCTTTCGTTGCTCTAAGTTATCTATGACGATTGACCGTCGCTCTTAGTTCTTGTTTTTCTATCAATTCATTTTTTCATGTCTCTTCCGAACGTGGCTGATCATGGCACTCCACAGCTTCTGTCCTTTCGTTGCTCTAAGTAACCTACGACACATTACCATCACTCTTAGTACTTTTTCTGCCATCCATTCACTATTTTTTATTCCGTCTCTTCAGAACGTGGGCGATCATGGCTCTCCACAGCTTCTGTCCTTTCGTTGCTCTAAGTTATCTATGACACGTGACCAACACTCTTAGTACTTGTTTTTCTATCCATTCACTTCTTTTTTATTCCGTCTCTTCAGAACGTGAGCGATTATGACTCTCCACAGCTTCTGTACCTCTAAGTAACTAAGTGACACTTTATTATCCCGCTTATTTCTTCTTCTGCAATCCGTTCACTTCTTTTATATTTCATATCTCTTCAGAACTTTGGTGACCATGGCTCTCCACAGCTTCTGCATTTTAGTAGCTTCTTATTTTCTTTAAGTCTTCCTCGTTATTCCCATGCTCTGTCTATGGTATTCTTGTCATATGTTAAAAGGAACCGCGTCTCTTTTGCGTCAAGTCTATTCTTTATCTGGGGTGAGGTTTTCCAGTGTTTACTGGATGGATTAATTGAATCGTTTTCTAAGGCTTATCAATCCTTTGCGGATTATTTAAAGCCAGAAAATATTTTTACATTGTAAGAATTTTTTTTTTTTTTGGTGGGGAAGATAATAATGATTTAATAATAGAAGTCTTACTAATTAACCCATAAATGGGGGAGAAGAGGTGAATCCTTACCTTTCCCAATGGTATTTGCACAAGTTCCTCTCCTAATACTTTGATTAGTTTGTAGAAAGCATCTTTAGATATTTGTATTCATCTTCGGATTTTTATGTGACATTTTCTGTCGTTTATTGACAGTTGAATTTTGACACCTCGAATATACAGGTTGCACTTTGGGCTTACAATCAGGTATTCCGTTTTCTTACAACTAACAGTTAGTCCTTTCTCCCTTCCTTCCTTTTTACACTGACGAAATGTACTTTCAGTTATTTCTTCTTAGTCCACTATCAATACAGAGATATCTTATGTTTTTTTTAATATTGCGTCCACCGACAATAAATCCTGATAGGTCTCCTACTTCTATTGGGATCGTCTCGCTGTTAGAACGTTCAATAAATCCATTGAGAAGCTGAAACCTTCTTCTACTCCTCAGTTTCAAATAACACTTTTTGGGCGTCTTATTTTTTCCTGAATGATGGTAAAGATGTTTTATCATACTTTTTATTGCATCATTATCTTTTTTTTCTCTGTAGATCTCTGATGATGCTCATTAAACTAACTGATCGGGGAAGAAAATCCCTTTAATAGAACGTTAAAAATCAAAGCAATATTTAGGTTCTGGGACGAGTGTGGGCTGGGGCCGTAATTGACGACAATTTCCTAATCAAGAGGATGTCAAGCCCCATAAAAGAATAACCATTTTGCCTACTAATCAGTCTACTTCGGCGAGCGCTACCAGGAAGCGAACATCCTCGGTATAACCAATTTGACAGATCTAGAAGCCGTTGCGTCTCGTTGTTGAAGCCCTTGTATAGCCAGAAGGGGTTCTTCAACGTTTTTTTTTTACCCGTCGTCTGAGACTTTTTGCCTACGATCTCACCTTGTGATCACATTATTTATTTTTCCTTTATTAAACAATTTCCCATGAAGCGGAATTTAAAACCTAACCAGGTACTTGTTTAAGGCGCAACGGTACAGGCGTTATTCCACCCGGTTCCTTTAATGAGCGTCATCGTATATCGCTACGATTTGTTTCATTTTTTTTTTTTTGCTGTAGTTTTTATCTCTGTAATTTAAGGGATGTTACAATTTCGAGTTTTTTTCTTGGCTATTTTGCAGGGGCAAATTCTTGCTGAAAACATACTTTACCAATCCCACAGTATATTTTTCGATGTCTGAAGTCAGAGAACCGCCTCTTCAGTATTTATTCCGCCTGATAAGCGGATCTTTGGCTTATTGCAGGAAATATTGTAGTTTTGTCCTATATTTATACCACCTGTTTCCTGTAGCCTCTTCGTACTGGGTTGTTTTTTAAAATATCAACAGAGAAGTAATTTGTTTTTGTTTTGTTTTTTTCTCTTGCTTTCATTTCTTCTTTTCTGGATCCCAGTAGCGGTAAAATAGACCATTAACGGAATATCTCATGCTTAATGGTAATATTAGCCGTTTCCTTATAAGGAAACATTCGGCATTCATTGACTGGGCATAGTGCTATTGTCAGTTGAAATTTATAAAATCTCACTCTTGAAACAATTTTGAGGGGAAATACTGATCAACGTTTGTCGTTAAACTTCGATGATCGTACGAGAACCGGTGTTACAACGTGATATGGTCGTAAGCCTAATTTTCTTGAGATGGTCCGACATTTTTTCTGACACTTCGACGTAGATTCTGTTCGGCTTGTGTTTTCATATGTTCATTGTCAATTGCTGATCTTCAAGACTCGTATCCCCATTAAAGAACTTCAGAAACCAACACCATACTGTCCGAAGACAAACAGATCTTTGACCCACAAGCTCTGTTAATGTTCGCAGCAATTTGAGATGCCTTATGACCATATTTTAAACAGAGCCATTATCCATTACACCACCCACACATCCAAGCTTACAGCACCTGGTATTCCCAAGCGGTCACCCATCTAGGTATTAACCAGGCTCGACGTTGCTTAACTTCGGTGATGTGGCCCTCAGCTAGTACGTGCACGTAATGTTTATCGGTCTGGAAAGAGGAGTCAGCATACTGGGTTCAAATTTTGGTTCAATTTGTTTTATTCATTTTTGACGTAATGGATAGCGGCTCGAAGTGAGAAATCGGAGAGCCGAGTTCGAATTCCATTCGGATCATTTACATTCACTTACGTGCTAATACCCTTGGGAAAGGTGTGAATCCTCTTCTTCTCTCCCCAGCTTTGGTTAAATAGTCGGATAGACCGGGTTCTATAGCCTCTATTATTATTGTTATTATTTTTGTTTATAATAAAACAATTTCGGGACATCACTTGTTGAAATGCTGACACCCATTGTCTGAAATGTTTCTCTGACACTGGTTTTGTTCGACTAGTATTTTCAGAAGTTGATTGTCAATTTCAGATGGACGTCCTCTACTACCTTTGATCTCCAAGACACGTTATCGCCACTGCGGAACTTCAGAAACTAGCGTCGATCCTTCACCCAATGGTCTATTAATGTTTGAGAAGCATTTTTCATGTTCAAAACGATTGACATAAGAGATTGATAGAGATTGATATAAAATTAACAAAGATGGCGCTTCAATCATTAGGAATGGGTAATATACTTTTGTGCAACTATTATAATATTAGGACACAATTAAAAGGTTTATTCTAAAACCGGACATTATTTTCCCTACAGCCTCATACTATTTTCCAGTGTATACACAAAGTGTGGGTCACGTATTTGAGAACACGTTTCTGAAAGAGATTGATATCAAATTAACAATGAGGACGCTTTAATCATTAGGAATGGGTAAAATATTTTTGTGCAACTATTATAATAATATATTAGAACACAATTAAAAGATTTTTTTCTAAAACTGGACATTATATTCCCAACAACCTAGTACTATTTTCCCGAGTGTACAAAAGGGGCTTCACGTGTTTGAGAACACGTTTCTGAAAACGATTGATATGAAATTAATTATTCAAAAATCGGACATTATTTTCTGAACAAGCTAATAAATTCCCAGTGTTTATTTGTGAGACAGACCAAAAAGGGGAGAAAAAAAAAACATCTCTTATGTTCAAGGGACTTTTCCTTGATTCTCTCCTGTCTGTTCACCCGCTATAGTTCACAGGAATCACTTCTTCCGGTTATATCAGAACAACATGTCGATTGTAACAGACGTCTCTTTGTCCGTGGTCGTAATGACTGCAAGCGTGTCCTCAAAGAAGAAAAGTCACCATTTTCTGATAGCATAAGACACTGTATAGCCTTCCACAAGTTTGGTTCTAGAAATTACTGGCGACTCTGCAAGATTGCGCTGAAGGAAAGCAAATCTGTTGTCCCTCCTCTTTTCAGTTCAAGTGTTGTCATCTCCGTGCTTTGCTCGGAAAAATCTCTTCCAACTTCACTACCGACTCATATGGAGTATCTCTGCCTCATTTCCCCCTTAGAATAGAGCCGCTGTTGGGTAATATGCACATAAATCCGTCCCTCGTTTCTCTTATTTCTAAACTTGATCTCCATAAGGCATACTGATTCGGCGGCATACCTGCAACTCTCCTAAATAAATGTGCTCCTGAACCAGCTCCCGCTCTATCTTAACTTTACCTCGCTACTTCTTGCTTTCCAACTTTTTGGAAGTCCGCTTCCGTAATTTCCATCTGAGAATTATGGGGGACCATCTCAGTCACGCTTAGGCGATCATGTATCTTTCGATACTTGACTGACGAGGCAGATTTTTTCCCGCAGTAAGTTGCCATTTCTTTCTGCGGTAGACCAGTTGCCATCCAAGGCTATAGAACTCGGTCTCTCTTGCTATTTATCCATATCGGGGGGCAAGAAGAGGATTCAATCCTGTCCCAATGGTATTAGCAGTTAAGTGAATTTCAGTCAGTTATGTGCCATGTGTGATACACGCTTAGGGTGATCATATATCTATCGATACATGACTGACGAGGCAGATTTTTTCCCGCAGTAGGTTGTCATTTCTTTCTGCGTTAGACCAGTTGCCATCCAAGGCTATAGGACCCAATCTCTCTTGCTATTTGCCCATATCTGGAGGGGAAGAAGAAAAGGAGTCATACCTTTCCCAAGGGTATTAGCACGTAAGTGAATTTCAGTCAGTTATATGCCATGCGTGATACACGCTTAGGCGATCATGTATCTTTCGATACATGACTGACGAGGCAGATTCATTTCCCGCAGTAGGTTGCCATTTCTTTCTGCGGTAGACAAGTTGCAATTCAAGGCTATAGAGCCCGGTCTCTCTTGCTATTTACCTATATCTGGGGGTCGGGAGAAGAAGAGGATTCATACCTTCTCAAGGTTATTAGCACGTAAGCAGATGTAATGAAATCGACTGGAATTCGAACCCGGCTCTCCAATTCCTCAATCCGAGCCGCTATCTATTACTCCACCGTCGAATTATCGACCTATTAGTCTCTTACCTCTTCTTGGCAAAGTATATATGCCGAATTGGTCAAGCGTCCTTCAGATAAACAATGTGGTCTCCGTTTTTTCAGTTCTACCGCCGATGTGTTCATGTCTATCACTGAATTTATCTATCAATTTCAAGTACTGACATCTATTGTAGATATAGCAAAGTGCTTTGTTCGGAAATTCTCTTTCAACTTCCGTCTCGACTTATCTAGAGTAACTCTGGTTGTCAAAGTATCATTTTGTTTTCAGACCCAAGCCACGTGACTGACCAGCAAGATATCCTAGTGACTGACCCAACAGAAAGAAGGTGTCGAAATTCTTTCGTATTCATTCTCTGTTAAGAAGATTCATCAGCAATGATTTTTAGTGTCCTTTTGTATTCATATTGAAATCAGAAGATGGCACCAGTATCCTTTCGCATTCATGCTGAAGCTAGATCAGTTACGATGAATTTAGCATAGAAAAAAAAAGGCAATTGAAAATAGAAAAGGCTGCGCTGGAGGTAGTTTCGCCAAATACCGCCAATTGCTACAAAACCAAAACTGAAAACTCGGGTCATCTTCTTAAATAACCTCGTCAGATTAAGACTTTCAGGTGGATATCATAAATAGAGCCAAATCTGTTCAGTAATATATAACCTATCAGCTGTCTACGATCGCTTTCTAAAACCAGTCTTTAAAAGTGGATTTAAGAGAGTGAAGCCTGTAGGTCATGGCGAAAGCAATACCTCTTTGAACATTGTCAATTGGCGCTACAGAATCACAAACAAAGAACTATATCAAATAACATAAACCCCATCATTTCAGAACTCATTTCAACAACAGCAACAACTAAAATGGATGGCACAGGTAACTCAAAGAGAAAATAATGGCATTAATGGCATAATGTTGACATTCCATACTACTTCAAACAAAAGGTTAGGAATGAAACCTTCATCAATAATGAAAAGATCGATAACAGCTACTGGACTTGAGAAACCTATTTTCCTGAAAAATTGTTTTTACAGAAAGATTTTATAAATTTCAATCAACAGTAGTACTGGCTGCTCGACCAATGAATGCCAAATGTTTCCTTATAAGGAAACGGCTAATTATTATCATTACCATTACGGGAGAGGGTGTTGTTAATTTCCCTTCCAATCGGTTTTCAGTTTAGACATTTGCACCGAGAGTGGTTACCTACCAAAGCTAGATTGATTGAATTGTTTTTTTACGGCTTATCAACCTTTTGAAGAGAATTTAAAGCCAATAATATCTGGGGAATTTAAAATTTATTTTTGAGGTAATAAAAATTTTACTGAGATAAGTACTACTATTTAACCCATAGCTGGGAGTAGAAGGGATGGATCTCCCAAGGGGTATTTGCGCGCAAGTGGATACAATGAATCCGATTGGAATTGGAACTCGGCTCTCCGATTTTCCAATTCCGTGCCGTTATCCATTAAACTATCTTCACATTCAAGCTTACAACATCCGGTATTCCCAAGCGGTCACCCATCTAGGTACTGAACAGGCTAGAGATTTCAGTCTGCTCTTCTATTGACTCCTTGTTGGATTCATGCCTTTCCCAAGGGTGAATGAAAACGAACATACTGCTTTGGATATCATTTGAAACCGGCACGCCGATCCCAACCCCAAACTCGGGTCAAAACATTATGAAAGTGTAAAAATAGATTTTAATGTCAGCAATAAAAAATGATTACCAGGAATACAGTTTTTTAAAAAATGATTGCCAGCAATACAGTTTTAAAAAAAATGATTGCCAGCAATACAGTTTTGCTCAAAAAATATTACCAGCAATAAAAATCTTGTCGGCATTAAATAACCCATTGATGTAGATATGTCGTAAAACAAAATAAACCCCAACCCTGATCTATAAACCGATTTCTTACAAAGAATACATACTCTATTCATACGAACCTATCCTAAAAATCTTGTTTGCATTAAATAACCCACTGAGGTGTTGATATGCCGTAAAGCAAAATAAACCCAAACCAAGATCTAGAAACTGATTTCTTACAAACAATACATATTCTATTCATACGAACCTATCCTAAAAATCTTGTTTGCATTAAATAACCCACTGAAGTGTTGATATGCCTTAAAACAAATCAAACCAAACCATATTTATATTGAAGATGTTTATCGTTCTCCTTTTATATCGACATGAAAGCGAATATACTGTAAAGAAACGGCTAATAATAGCATTATGAAAAATAAGATATTCTCGTATCACCGCTAATATTACTATTACTGCTACCAGCAGATGTTATTACTGTCCTTTCGTATTCCTGTTAAGTCAGGTGACTGCAAAGTTGATGCAAATCGCAGTGATCACATAGCAGAAGTTCCTCGTGTCCTCTCATATTCATACTGGAGTCAGGTGACTGGCTGCTCAACAGAAAAAGATCCCATTGTCCCTTTCGTTTTCATTCGCAAGTTAATTGTTTCCCCCATCTGAAGGATGTCCCAGCGTATTTTCGTGTCGAAATTAACTACGATACAAATTTAAGATGAATTTAAAAAAACAAAAATAACAAAAAACAAAAAAAAACGAAAAGCAAATTCATTTTGTTTTCCCTTCTGTTCATCTAATTTCCATCGGGTTTATTATCAAGCTAGTTTAATGTACTTTTGGAAAATTGTAATTAATTTTATGGCAGGCAAGATGGAAGAAGAAGAAGAAGAAGAAGAAGAAGAAGAAGAAGAAGAAGAAGAAGAAGAAGAAGAAGAGGAGGAGGAGGAGGAGGAGGAGAAGTAGGAGGAAAAATAGATGCTACGACACCATTTTGCCTAGCGTCTCGAAGAGAAAATTATTTTCCGAGTTAAGGTTGAAGCGCAAAACATTTCGGACTCTTTTATCTGTGACTAATGACTCTCCAAGGAGGCCATCAACCGTCCGAAGTCATCAAAGAGAGTCTTCGCTCCCTTGGTAGCAAAATAGCAAAAGTTATACCGTCTACATCACAATTTGACATTAGCATAAAACAGCTGAGAGTTTGTGTTGATGCGTAGCCTGCTTTGGTGACAAAAGAAAAAGGTCACAAAATTTTCTTTCTTTCTTTCTTTCTTTCTTTCTTACTTTAATTTTTGTGTTTTCTTTATTTTTGTCTTTCTTTCCTTCGTCCATCTTCTACTACGTTTACTCATGTCTGCGTAGTTGAACGCTCGCGGTAAAATTGATATGCTGTGACGAGAGTGGGCGGAAGCGCCTTAACACATTTTTTACATTGTTTAATCAGGAAGAAGAAATTTCTACTGCTCACTGAAGGTTTCGGCAGAAGTACATTCTTTCATATTCCTTTCTTCCACGTTTAAACAACAAAATATCAAATGGTTGTGACATTTAAACTAATACCAAAGAAAGACAGAAATGAGTCAACTGTGTGTGTGTGTGTGTATATATATATATATATATATATATATGATAATGTGATCACTTTATTCTCCCCCATATCTTAAGTGGAACTCATATATACGCCGTCCTGGGTGTGACGATGAGCTACAACCGGCAGGCTTCTGATGGGAGATTTTGAGGAGCGTGCTGCCACCTTTTAACTGCTGTCGTTCCCAGGTCAACTCTGACCTGGGGTGGTAGCATCTGTTAGGGTCCCAGCTCTGGGCAAATAGTGAACCCTCAAACAAAAATCAAGAGTACATTTTTATAATAAAAGGACCAACAATACATTCTTATAGCAAAATGGCCAACAATACATTTTTTATAGAAAAATGACAATAGCAGGCATCCATTTATCTCGCTAGATAAAGGTAGCGCGTTGTTTGGTTCAGTCCTTTAGTGGTGAAACTGGAATGACCTTTCCAAGGCGCATTCCTGGGCAATACTATAGAAAGGTCGTGCGCTGCCCAAACTACATGGCCTTCCTTTCGGCCGTACCGACAAGATCCGAAGGAATACGAAGCGTTACATTTGGGGACGCTTTAGTTGCAGGCGTTACTTTAAAGAGCAGTGAAAAAAACAAACTTGAAAATGAAATCGTACGTGAAACCCGTGAGGCACATTATTACTCCAGGACAGAAAGTTAAAAGGTTAGAGAGGGCGAATATCATTTTAAATAAGTTGGAAAATGAATCTGGAATAATATATATATATATATATATATATATATATATATATATATATGTGAACCTAATTTTAATATTTCATGAGCTTCTGATCCTTAGCTAGTATTATTTATGATTGACTTCGTCACGATCCTTCTGTTAAGCTTGGAGAGTAATTATACATTCTTATTGCTCAGAGTCCAATAGTGTTATAAAAACCTCAAAGAATTCCAGTAAGATATTTTAATCATTTCTAACATAGAAACGGTTCAAAGCTTAATCTAACAATTGGACAATATGTTACACGATTTTGGAAATTTGGGAGTTACACCTGCTATACAGGTTCTTCGTTCTTGAAGGTCATCATTCGTAACCTGAAATGTTCGTAAACCGAAACCAGGTTTCCAATAAGAATCAATACAGAGAAAAAAAGTCACAGTACAATAAAATTGGAAAAGAAAAGCACGGCACAACACACGAATGTATACAACACGGCGGTCGACTCAGAAATTATTCCGTCCGGGTTAACTCGGTTCGGCAATGTTGTTCGAGAACTGAAATTTTGTTCGATAAACGAGGTATTTTCATCTCGTAAACCGCTTTGTTCCACATGTGAGATGTTCGAGAACCGAGGTTGCTCTGTATACATATATATATATATATATATATATATATATATATATATATATATATATATATATGAAGCTTCTTACGATTTCCAAAATGTTCTGGCTACATTCGAGAAACATTTCATGAAACAGTAGACTAAGAAAATGAGATAAAAATGTGTTCTTTTTCTTCTGTTGGAAACAGCGATTTCATCGAACACTGGCATAAGTCATGAGGCGAAGAAAGAAAGAAAGAAAGAAAAAAGAAAAGAAAATAGTCCGCAGACGGCAAAGGCGGTAACAGTTGAATGGGCGGTTTACACGTGCGCGTGTTGTCAATAGCGTATTTTCTGAGTTGTTCGGGCGCGGGAGAAAGGTCGCCGTGCAAGAGCCATGACAGCCATCTCGGAGGGTTTTTTTTTTTCCTTGAAGTGGAGCGAAAGGTCAAGCCAACACTCTCTCCAAACGAGACCCCCCACGACAGCCCCTTGTCTTGTTGGAGGGAAACCGCACTCATTATTTCCTTCCCTTCTCTCTTTTATTTCTCCCTCACTTCCCTTGGGAAACCTGCCGAAAAGGTCATCACCAACGAGCCTTTAACAATACAAGCAGCGTTCCCTAAGTGTCTTTCTATGGAGTGTTGATGGCTGAAAGCCAGGCTTATTATCACGTGAGGCCACTGCTAGATTTGTCTTCTAACAGTGATTACGATCAAGGGAGGTGATCACGAAACACTTCAGAAAGACATACCACTTCATACGGGTTATTTCTTTTTTGAGAAAGAAAGGATAATAATGGTTGTTGTTATAACAACTAATTATTACCTCAAACACCCCAAATCCCTCTTCGACACTTTAGACAAAAAAAAAAAAAAAGTTCATAAATTTGAATCTTTGTTCTTTTCTCTGAGAAATGATATGGCAGATACAAGTAAGAGACAATCACAAAAGATTGTTATTTCATATGAGTGACTTTTGAAAGCTAATAATTTGTCTACTTAAAATTTTGCGGAAAACTTTTAACATAATCTCACCTATCGTGTGCTGCCCACGCGAAGAAAGTCTATTCATTTATTTATTTTATTGATTTATTCTCGGTCACTTGTGTTCATTTTTGTTATTATCACGACGTTTCGACACTTGCGTCCACATGTCTTCTTCAGATTTTCCAAATTAGGCCTTTATTTAATATTTAACCACTGTTCTTATATAGTGCTATTCGGTTATTGCTAGCCCTAGTTAAAGCTATGGAAAAATGGTTGTAGAGGAGATGCTAGGTCGGTACCGGCAAAATTGCATATTCTTCTTTGAATTTTGCTAAGAATCTCTAGATATATAACAGAAGCACCAGACCAGTTGTGGGAAAAAACATTCAAGGCACGGGCGAAGGTTAGACTTCTAAGTGGGCAAGACGGATTCGAACGATCAAAATTGTTTAGCACGACACAGTGAACAAACTTTCAGATTTAGCAATTGGTTCAATATACCGTATTTTCCGGCTTACAATACGGCATGCGGCATGGAAGACGCACTCTAATATAAGAAAGAAATTTCTAAGAAAAAAAGAGGTTATTTTCATTCAACACATTCATCATGCGTCCCTAACATACTGGCGCCACGTATTGTTTACATTAATCACTCGTCCTATTTCGTTTGTATGGCAATGACACACTAGTCGAGAGTAGAAAGGCTCTCTCCGCTGCTAATAAACAGGGCATGTTTGAGTTTGTGGCTCGGCTCCAGGAAGGTTTATAGTCTTGGAAATACTTGTAACAGGTAAGTACTGAGGTAACATCATATATAAGGCTAAATTAGATAGATACCTATCATTATAGTGTAATGACTCAACATACAAATCCACGTCCCTATCAGTCAAGCCAATTAGGTGACCGTCTAAGCTTACTTGAGCCTGGGCGTTGCATTATATTTGTCTTGGAAGACGCACACGTATTTTTCAGCCGGAAGATACGGTAATCGTTTTAATTCACACTGAAAAACGTTAGACCAAGAAGGCGCAATAAGTTACTTTACTTGAAGTGACCATCAGCCATGCAGACTGAAATCAAAAAGTTTTTTTTCTAGTAAAAAGGAGCAGTTTAGTTTTGGAGCTGTTAAAATTAACAAGCCATTTCTTGCTCCAGTTAACAACTGACTGGCGGTCATTCTCGTGATCATCGGCCAATTTGACTTTATCGGACTTATCAAACTTACGATAAAGACAGGTGTAAATAGTTGTATCAACGGCCTCCTCTTTCTTGCTGGTACAGGATCTTATCCGTATAGTACTCTTCACT
The DNA here is from genome assembly GCA_964036315.1 of Acanthosepion esculentum. Classification (NCBI taxonomy): domain Eukaryota; kingdom Metazoa; phylum Mollusca; class Cephalopoda; order Sepiida; family Sepiidae; genus Acanthosepion; species Acanthosepion esculentum. The sequence continues at coordinate 35,986,068 of OZ038507.1, read as the reverse complement.
ACGTTTCATAAATGACTGATTGAGCTCTTGTCAGGTGACTGTAGTGGCATGCCATACGTCGGAAGTTACCAATATGGCGTATCCTTCTAGAATAAACCGTCGTTTTGGAGTAGATGAAGCGTAGGAATCACTGCAAACTGTCACGAAACAGCACAACATAAATCCTGGAACTCTTCACCGATCCCTAAGGGGGGCGCTCGGACTCCGTTTGCTTGCCCCTGTGCCAGAGTTAGATCAGAGAACGGATTAGCTACAACCCCCCGATCATCTGTTCTTTCTTTTCTTTTCTCAATTGCATGAACAGTGATATCATTAGCATAGTTTTTGTTTAAATCATATCACCCCATGCAAGCCAGTAAAGCCACTTAGACTCAAGGGTGTTCTGAGTGCGAAAGAATAAGAAAAAAGAGACAAATTATTAAGGAGGGAGAACAATAAAAGAAGAGGAATCAAGAAGACACAAAATAACGATTGACATTGCATTTAAATTTCTGAAGATCAACATTGGCCGGAAAGCATGTAGCCGGAAGAGAGTTACGCAGCGTGAAAGAAGATATTGTTAGCATAGAACTTACGGTTGCATCTATAGATTACGACGGCAAATTGATGTGACATTCTTGCCAATCTACAGGGCAGTCTGAAAGTTTGTCACCCCTACATAATATGATTTTCTATTTCACATGGCAGTACAGTTTGAACATGAGCTCTCACAGTGTGACAGCGTCAATGAAAGTGAATCCAGTATAAATACGTTTTATTATTTGTTCTTTTATTGTTCTCATTACTTTTTCGTATTGGTGACAAGACTTTCAGACCACCCTATAGCTAAGAGCTCATCCAAACAATGAAAATATTTATAGAAAAGGCACAGGGAAGCTACATTACGACGATGAGAAAGTGACTGAAGTCGAGATGCCAGGTCAGGACCGATAAGAATGTTGATTTTTCATTGAATCTTATCAAGAATCTCTAAGTATATAGCAGGAGCACCGGACCATATATATGGCAGCAGCAACATTCAATGCATTCAATATAATCTTTCCCCTTAATGCCAGCCGAAAATATTTACTCAAGATGGCGCAACCAGTCACTTTCCTGGAGGTTAGCATCAGCCATAAGAAGAAAAAACAAAGAAAGTGTTTTAATCGTTAAATCATCTACAGTAAATTTGCATCCAGTTTCTTATAACGTTTCAATTTTCTTGGCCGATCTTCTATTATCACAATGTCGGACAATTAATAACAAAATTGATGGAAACATAAGCAAAAAGAAACTAAACGAAATCGGCTAGATTATAATATAGCCGTGTGGGTTTGTAAACAGTGACTATTTAAGCTAATATTGCACGACTCTTCGGCAGAATTGAGTCACTGTCAGTCACTGTGTGTTTATCTGAATCTAAAAATAAACACGCTAAAATTCACCTTCATCCCGTACCGTGCGCTGACGGCTTAGTGGGAGAAGTTCCGACTGACGCAAATTCAGTCGGGTTTCGATCCTAGCTAGAGGCAACAGGAAATCTAGCCACACTGATGAGCTGCGAAACAGTCTGTCTGGATGATAAAAAAATGTATATATATGTGTTTGGCCTGACGATTGCATCTAGCATGAAACAGACTGTCGCCTCTAAGTGTTGACTTCTATGTTCACTTATATATATATATATATATATATATATATATATATATAGTGTGTAACCCGGATATAAGAGACCCGGTTATAAGATAAACCCGGATAAAAGAGTGATCCTGTGTTAATGTATATATTATAGACTAAACCCGGATATAAGAGAAACCCGGATATAAGATACTTCTTCTCCGGTCCCGACAACTCTCTTATATCCGGGTTACACTGTGTATATATATATATATATATATATATATATATATATATATATATATATATATATATATATATATAACCCATTGACGTTGATATGCCGTAAAACAAAACAAACCAAACCAAAGGACGAAACGCTTCACACGAAAACTTTTTCCACTTTGTCATAATTCTTCCTCCTGAAACAATAATATCCTTACACTGTTTCGAAAAATAACTTATAATAATACAGGTTGTCCCTAAAGTGGGGACACATTTGAAATCCCATTGACTATATTGGTTTACCTCCACTGATTAAACATGGTTTTGTGGAAAGAAGAAAGAATCGACTTCTTTTTCTGGGCTATGCTAAAGGAGAAGGTGTACTCAATGAAAATCACAGATGCAACACACTTGGCTGAACACAAAAAGTGAATGTGCTAAAATTGGCAGCAATGTGGAGTTTTTGCATCGAGTGCATGTGAATCTTGCAAAGTGCATCAACCTTTGCATCGCAAATGATGGAAATCATATTGAAGACGTTATTTGTATATGTTTATTGATTAATATAGACTTCTTAGCTCTGTCTGACCACATTGAGCACTGCTTGCACATTGCGCCGGAAGAGATTTCCACAAACAAGAAGTACAAGAAAAGGAACTCTTAGCATAGAACTTACAGTTATATCAAGCCAATTCAACTGTAAAATGATGAGACCTTGCCGCCAAACTAGTACTGCACTTAAATTCATAAATTCTAGGTACCATAGCGAAGGGCTCATACAAACAATTATCATGAAAATATTTCTAGAAGAGTCACAGGCAAGGCACATTACGGCGATGGGAAAGTGACTGAAGCCGAGATGCCAGGTCAGGACCTATAAAAATGTTCCGAGACAGATCGTTAATAAAAAGAGAGTGGCGTCACTTGCATTGAGGTATATTATGCTGTTTGAAAACGCTGTCTTTTTCATCTTCTTCTTCTGCTGCTTCTTCTTCGCCTCCTCCTCCTCCTCCTTCTTCTTCTTCTTCTTCTGCGCCGTGTACGTGTAGGACGTTGGCGATCGTGGCTCTCCACAATTTCTTGTCCTTTGTAGCTCCCATCAGTATTTGTCTTTTTGCTATCTCTCCTAACCCCTGTTCTGCCAGCCATTTGCACAAGTGCGTTGTTTTCCTCTGTCCATTTTGCTTTCAATCTGTCCTGTGAGTATTAGTTTTTTCAAGCCCTCTTCCCTCAATATGTCTTCAGGAAAAACATATAACGTTCAAACACCGGATCTTAAACGGTCACTGGAGTTAAGCAGCGTCAGTTGTGGTCAGTACCTAGATTCGGTGACCGCTTGGGAATACCAGGTGCTGTAAGCTTGGATGTGCGGGTGGTGTAATGGATAATGTAATGGCTCGGAATTATAAATCGGAGAGCCGAGTTCTAATACCCTCGGGAAAGGCATGAATCCACCTTTTCTTCGCCGCAGCTATGGGTTAATTAGTAGGACTTGTATCAGTAAATCATTATTTTCTCCTAAAAATTATTACGATCCAAAATGATTTTCTGACTTTATATAAACTGCAAAAGGTTGATAAACAGTAGAAAAAACAAAAAAAAAAACAACAAATCAGAAATCCCATTGACTATTTTGTTTTACCTCCACTGATTAAACATGGTTTTGTGGAAAGAAGAAAGAATCTATCTCGCTTCACTGGGATAAAACAGAAGCTAGCAAAGAGAGAAAGGGTCATGCTTGTAAATGCTTGTAAAAGTTGTGAATAAGTACAAAAAAATTTCATGTAGCTAATTGCACCGGACCACAGGAATAACGTGAAAGAGGGTGAGAAATAAGACACACCAGGATCACGCCCGGGAGCTGAGAAAAGATATGGAATCTGAAAGTTTGAATCGAGCACAGAATATTAGGAATCGAGAAGGATGAATTGAAAATCACACGAAAGACTATACAAATCTCAACGGAGCTGTGGGTCTGAGAAGATACTAAGAACGGTGCTCCAGACTGGGGGAGACTTGCTGCCGCTCATAACACCAGCGATGACCGCTGGACATCTGGTATGAACAGGCAAATTCATGAATAATAATAATAATAATAATAATAATAATAATAATAATAATAATAATAACGAATGCTGGATACACCTATGCAAGAGTGGGAAAATACAACCACAGATAAAGCTCTAACGAAATCCCCAAAATGGAAATCCCCTGGAAATGACAAGGTGCCCAATTTCTGGCTCTATCATCTCTCATCAATCCATAAAACCCTTTCAACGCTTATAAATAATCCCGATGAAATCCCGGATTGGATCATTGAAGGTATTACATATCTCATGCCCAAAATGACTGAAACAGATGACCCGAAAAATTATTGGCCAATAATAGGCATAAACTATTTCGTAATCAAACTGAATATATAGAGAAATAGAATTTGCACAGTGACTCAGCGTTTTCTCGCTAACATGGATGCCGCCATTATGTTTTGATATTCGTTTAAAGGCTTCATTTCGATAAAATGCATCACAAGTCTTTTTTAATGATATTTTCATTCCGTAAGGCTTCCTAACCAGGGTAACGAGAAAAAAAAAAGTACCCCACAATATTTAAATTATTATATAACGCTAATCTTGATTAGCGTTAAATTATGATTATTATCTCAGTATTTTCTCAGATGAGATCTAAAGTATTTAGTAATTAATGCATGAAGATCCAGAGACAAATAAACAACGTGACTGGCCCTGATCTGTCATCTCGTCTGCAGTCGCTCTCTCACAGACGCGATGTTGCCTCGCTCTGCCTTTTTTACAAGTACTTTCACGGTAATTGCTCCGAGGAGCTGCTTTCGCTTGTCCCTAGGCCTCGTGAATTCAAACGCCCCACGAGGCTGGCATCCCGCTCCCACCCCTACTCCGTGGAAACTGTTAGATGCAGACGTCTCTTCTACTCCAATAGCTTCATGTCTCGCACATCTCGCCTATGGAACTCCCTTCCCTATTACTGTTTCCCTGACAAATACAATCTCCAACGGTTTAAGTGTAGCGTCAATCGACATCTCCAGTTGCCTTGATCTATCCACTTCCCTTCTCCACATCCTTTCATTTTTCATTCCTATCTGCTCTCGCTCCAAATCTTCTGTAACCCCCCTTGCCTTGATCGACCCACTGTCTTTCTCTTTCTTCACATCCTCTCCTTTACCACTCCTATCTGCTCTTCCTCCAACCCTTCTTTAACCCCTTGCGTGATAGTGGCTTCCAGCCTTGCTTGGGGTGATACGCTTAAAAAAAAAAAAAAAAGAAGATCAGGCCACGCCCAGCATCCTTAGGCATTATGCAATTTTCCATCTGCCTCGAAGTGTTCATCACTTTACGAATTATACTTGCCATACCTAAGAGGCTTCTTTTCTGCAACAGCTTCATTGACAGTTTTCTTTATCCATGTCTCTATTCTGCCAGTCATTGTACCAACAGGGCAGGTCGATTTCGGAACCATTTGAAAGTTGACGTTTCACATGACAAATAAGGACACAAAATATGGCTTTCCACATCGTCACCGTTTTTTTAAGGAAAGATTACGTTTAGCTTCAAAATCGTAGCTTTGTAATTTCATTCCAGTGATTCGTGAAAGCCTTATAGCACAGCTTTATAAAATTTATAATTTACTGAAAAGTATACCATCATCAAAAAAAGGTCCCAAACTGGATAAAAATAATTGTAATCGTCAAAATATTTATGCTATTATTAAGAGGAAAGATCAAAATATTTTTATTATTTAATTAAATGTGTTAAACCTTTCTAGCACGGTCGAAATTTTGGATAAAATCTTGTTTTCCTTGCGTCAGCGGGGGCAAAGATGAGTGTAGCAAATTTTAGCGTCTTTTTTCCATTATGAAACATTGATTTGGAAATACTTGCAAAAATCAAATTATTGTTGGATTTTAATGAAACTTTCAGGACTTATTCACAAATTAATGAATGTTTATTTTTTTAGAAAGTTTTGATAAAAATATTTTTTGACATCCCACTTACTTAAATTTATGAAATTTCGAGCAATTACATTTCACTCCCTTAATATTTATTAGTTAAAAGCAGAACTCATTGGAGAATTTAAATCATAATTGTTTTGTGCAAACGAGAAACACCATTTACCGAAAAGCTTTTCTGGGGAGAATTACATCACACTAAGTAAAGAGTAAAACGCATTCGACTTTGACAAGAAAGCGAAATTTGATGATTTATGGTGAGGATTTCTCCTGTGAGTTATACTGCCTTTCTAATATTAAGTATCAGGGTTCCTAAAACCAATGATGTTTATTTTACGAAGAATTCTAAGACTTCTAAGCTATGCATCTTTGTGAACGTCGACTCGTTGAAATACCGTTTCTTGAACTGTCACCTGAGTTAAACAACGTCAATGGTGGTCAGTAGGTAGATGGGTGACGGCTTGGGATTACCAGGTGCTGTAAGCTTGGATATGCGAGTTGTGTAATGGATAATGGCACGGAATTGTTAATCGGAGAGCGGAGTTCCAGCTGTAGGTGGGGTTGTTATATCCACTTACGCGCAAATACCTTCGGGAAATGTATAAATTCACATTTCCCCCCGCAGCTATGGGTTAATTAGTAGGACTTGTATCAGTAAATTATTACTATATCCAAAAGATTCTTAAGATCCAAAAATATTTTCTGGCTTTGAATAACCTGTAAAAGGTTGATAAACAGTAACAAAAAAATCACTCAACCGCATATATAAAAACTGGACGGTCGAATATTCCTGTAAGATGAACGGCCATCTCGCATAATATAGAAGTACATTGGAATTCCATAGTTACGTATGCAGTTGTACTATATCGTTGATTATATTTAAAATATACAGGCCCATTAATTCTGCACCACCAGACGAATCTTGTGATACATCGAAGTCGCCATTTTTTGGGGGATTTTTTAAATCTATTGCTTCTCCATTGTGGATTTGTGTCAAATGTCAAATTATATCTATTTGTTCAGGTGGTATATTTACAAAGCCCTTAGCGAAATCCAGAGCCTCAAGGGGTCCATTTTTCAGGTATGTAACGCAAGATACACAAGATTAAGGAAATAGTACATACAGACAACCACGGCCTGCATGGTGCCAGACAGCAGGAAAGTCAATGACAAGATGCTTTTCAAAGTCTTCAATAGCCTCGACTTTGAAATAAAGTTCGATATGAATAAAAAGCCAACACAAAATTGAGGTACGTGAACATTGGATCCAACCACCCTGTGAGTATAATGAAAGCACATCCCTAATGAAATAGAGTGCACGTTATCTAGAAATTCTTCTGGTAAAATAATTTTCGATGAAAAGGCTTTGCCCTGATCTGGCTTCTCGTCTGCAGTCTCTCTCTCTCACAGACGCGCCGTCGCCTCTCTTTGTCTCTTTTACAAATACTTCCATGGTAATTGCTCCGATGAGCTGCTATCGCTGGTTCCCAGGCTCCATGAATTGAAGCGTCACACGAGGCTGGCATCCCGTTCCCACCCTTTTCACTGTTGAATCTGTTAAATGTAGACGTCTCTTTTACTCCAATAGCTTCATATCTCGCACCTCACGCCTGTGGAGCTCCCTTTCCTATTCCTGTTTCCCTGACAACTATAATCTCCAACTATTCAAATGTAACGTCAATCGACATCTCCAGTTGCATTGATCTATCCACCATCCTTCTCCACATCTTTTCCTCTATCACTCCTATCTGCTCTCGCTCCAAATCCTCTGTAACCCCTTGCGTGCTAGTGGCTTTCAGCCTTGCCTGGGGTGAAAAGCTTAAAAAAAAAAAAGAAAAAAGAAAGAAAAGAGTGACATAAATTAAATTGTAATTTAAACCTCAAATAAAATGACAAATGAAGAATAATTCGAGGAAAAGAAAAATGATTTGGTTTACAACACACACACACTTTTAATTTAGAAGTGAAATATACAATAGAGAAAATATTTTTCAAGTTGCTTAATAAACACTTCCCTAAAAACCTCGAATGACACAAGATCTTTAATAAAAATACAGTTAAATTAAGCTACTGTTGTACTAGTAATTTGTAAACTACAATAAAAAAAACAAAACGCCAGTAATTTCAAAGCTAACGTGCAGCAAGATATCGTTATCGGTGAAATATATAACTAGAGAGATAAAGGTAAATGTCCACTGGATGGAGATTGCGAAACGGAAGATGTAATTTACAAAGCAGAAGTAAAATATATAAATAGCCAGAGCAAATTATACGCGCGGTTCACTGAAGGCAGTTTCAAGAAGAGATTCTATAATCACAAGTCATCATTCAAACTAGAAAGACTTAGGAATTGTACCAGACTAGCCAGCTTATGTGTGGGAATTAAAAGAAGAAAAAAAAAATAACAAAGATCCGATTGTAAACTGGAAAATATTAACCCTTTTATCCCTGCGTTCCTGGACAATTTTAACCCTTCTGCCTGCGATTCTGAGTCAAAATTCGCAAATAATTTGTACGTAATGTTTCACGGTAGATATAAAAATAGTTACAAGTGTTTACCCACCGTTCAACCGGTAGCAGGGCATTACATCATTTTTCTCTGCCGCCGGTAAAGCGGTGGTCAGGGTTCAAAGTGTTAAGAAGAGCCAAATCGTAGTAATGCCTGCAAACTTTGCTAGGAAGAAAAATAACTATAATAGCATTTAGAGACTAAAAAAAAAATAATCTACTGGATGAAAGATCTGAAATAATGTATCTGTCTATATTTCTGAGACAAGGTATTATGTACACTATTTACATTATTCGGACTATTGTCCTCAACTTTGTCGCCATATTTATCACAACGTTTCGGCCGTTGTACGCTCCGGCTTTCTTCAGGTGGTTTGAATGTCAAACTGAACACTTTATTTCGCTCACTGGGGTAGACTGTTCTAGTTCCACGTGCCATGTCTGATGGATTTCAGTTATCAGTTATCTCCTGTTAATTTCCCTCTCCAAGTTCTCCACTGCCTTAACACTCTTTGGGTCCTGTCACTGGATCTAACTAACGCCTTTATCCACTGTGCCATATGTCCTTGAGGATACATGGCACAGTGGATAAATAAATAATGTCACGATGTATACACACTAAAAGTACTTTTTGAGTTTATACGAACCCGGATGATAATATGCATAATTTATTTACTCCCCCTCCAATATAATTTCAATACTCTTGTATTACTCCTCTCCTTCCATTAAACTTCATGTTGTGCTTTCATATATGAATAATAAAGCGTTATGAAATCATTTGGACTACATCGCCAGACGATACCGAAAGGTTGAAACCATGGCAGCGTGAATGGATCATCTCCTTATTTTTTTTTTCAATATATATATGTAGAAATATAATTGTAATATATCGCACATATAGCGCTGGTCTTTGTACTGGTGTTTATAAAAGAGTGCTCGATGTAATACAGCAGAGCTATTAAGTATATATTAATAAATATACATATTATCCCTCACCACTAGTACGACTCTGAGTTTCATGCACGACGCAATCTTTTAGGCATATGAAAGTGGACATTGAAGTCAACACCCATTGGCGACAGTCTGTTTTATACTTATACGCGATCGCCAGCTGACGATTGCGTATAAGTCACATGAAATAATGTATAAGCACGAAACAGGCTGTTAATCGGATATAAGCATGAAACATGTCACGTCTGGGTGTTGACCTCGATGTCCACTTTTATATTTACATACGCTCTGTCCCTGATATCGAGCACTTTAACACATAAATATGTTATCATATTTCAAATGGAAAAGATGTTGGGACAAAAATTGTACTCAACGGATAATAATCAGATTTGATTAGCTTGAGGCAAATCTTTTATAATGGCTTTCATTTTCAAATCTCACTCTGTTCTTTTCTATCTATCTAGAGTCTGTTCATTCTCTAGATGTATGTCTGTCTGTCTATCTATCTATCTATCTATTAGAGTCTGTTCATTCTCTAGATGTCTATCTATCTATTAGAGTCTGTTCATTCTCTAGATGTCTATCTATCTATCTATTAGAGTCTGTTCATTCTCTAGATGTATGTCTGTCTGTCTATCTATCTATCTATTTATCTATCTATCTATCTATCTATCTATTAGAGTCTGTTCATTCTCTATCTATCTATCTATCTATCTATCTATCTATCTATCTATCTATCTATCTATTAGAGTTTGTTCATTCTCTTGATGTCTATCTATCTATCTATCTATCTATCTATCTATCTATCTATCTATCTGTTAGAGTCTGTTCATTCTCTAGATGTCTGTCTATCTATCTATCTATCTATTAGAGTCTGTTGATTCTCTAGATGTCTGTCTCTCTATCTATCTATCTATTAGAGTCTGTTCATTCTCTAGATGTCTGTCTATCTATCTATCTATCTATTAGAGTTTGTTCATTCTCTAGATGTCTATCTATCTATCTATCTATCTATCTATCTATCTATCTATCTATCTATCTATCTATTAGAGTCTATTCATTCTCTAGATGTCTGTCTATCTATCTATCTATCTATCTATCTATCTATCTATCTATCTATCTATCTAACTATTAGAGTCTGTTCATTCTCTAGATGTATGTCTGTCTATCTATCTATCTATCTATCTATCTATCTATCTATCTATCTATCTATCTATCTATCTATCTATTAGAGTCTGTTCATTCTCTAGATGTCTGTCTATCTATCTATCTATCTATCTATCTATCTATCTATTAGAGTTTGTTCATTCTCTATCTATCTATCTATCTATCTATCTATTTATCTATCTATCTATTAGAGTCTATTCATTCTCTAGATGTCTGTCTATCTATCTATCTATCTATCTATCTATCTATCTATCTATCTAACTATTAGAGTCTGTTCATTCTCTATCTATCTATCTATCTATCTATCTATCTATCTATCTATCTATCTATTAGAGTCTGTTCATTCTCTAGATGTATGTCTGTCTATCTATCTATCTATCTATCTATCTATCTATCTATCTATAAAGGTGATATGCATTTTGAACGATGCACTTCATTTTAAGTCAATAAAAAACTATTATGCAGAAATGTCTTTCTTGTTTATCTTACTAAAATTAGGAAGTGGACCCCTGATATTAATAGAAATTAATTATTTGGTAGTAAAAAGAAACGAATATCAATTCAGCCCGTGTTTATGGATGTGTGTGTATTTGTGCGTCTTTGTTTCCCTTTTAAATATCACGTTAATAAATTCAGGTTAAATAATTTCATAATCAGATTACATGAAACAATGGCCAGTAAATTGTATACAATGTAACGATTTCGCATTACAACCAATACAAAATCTATCTATCTATCTATCTATCTATCTATCTATCTATCTATAATTGTTCATGTATTATCTATCTATCTATCTATCTATCTATCTATCTATCTATCTATCTATCTATAATTGTTCATGTATTATCTATCTATCTATCTATCTATCTATCTATCTATCTATCTATCTATAATTGTTCATGTATTATCTATCTATCTATCTATCTATCTATCTATCTATAACTGTTCATGTATTATCTATCTATCTATCTATCTATCTATCTATCTATATATCTATCTATCTATCTATCTATCTATCTATCTATCTATCTATCTATAATTGTTCATGTATTATCTATCTATCTATCTATCTATCTATGTCTATTCATATTTAAGTTTGCTCGTATTTATCTGTATATCTATCTGTCGGTCTGTCTCTCTCTGTATAGATAATAGCTGTCCACTCGTATTCGTCTACTAAGGCGGCTAGCCAATCCCTATTGCAGACGCTCGGTGAGGCACGTTTTTGTGTTTGTTGAACACCCACAGAGACAACCTGTGGTATACACTGCAACTATGCTGAGCAGACCGTAGTTACAGTTTCTGGGAGAGAGCGTTTTAGCGTGATCAACAATTTGAACAAGGCCAGCACGCTCAAGCTCTCGGCCACGATGACTTGTGGCTCCGTGCTAGGACAGCTATCGACGGCTACGGTGGTATGGTTTTCCAAAGGTGCCGCACGCTGATCAAATCCCCGATCCAGTCCGATGACATCAGATAGTGTCCTTCCTGAGAAATCGACCATGGTGAGATTCGAACCCGGGTCTCATGGTCAGAAAGCGAACGGCCACTGTATATATATATATATATATATATATATATATTTATATATATATATATATATATATATATATATATATATATATATATATATATATATTCTAGCCACACTGATGAGCTGTGATACAGCGAAACAGCGTGTCTGTGGATGACAATATATATGCTCCTGAAAAATTTATTTCGGTTGAGCTCTCTGGGGAGGATATGTGGGTTTGTAAACAGTGACTATTACGGCTAATAATGCAAGACTCATCGGTAAATCGAATCGAGTTCTCTCAGTCACTGTGTGTTTATCTAAATATAAATACGCTTAAATTCACCTTCTTCTTGTCTGCCGTGCGCCAACGGCTTCAGGGTAGGATTTCCGACTGACGCGAATTCAGCCGGTTATCGATTCTAGCCAGAGCCAACCGGACGTCTAGCCACACTGATGAGCTGTGATACAGCGAAATAGTCTGTCTGTGGATGACAATATATATATATATATATATATATATATATATATATATATATATATATATATATATATATTGTATAGTATAGTATTGAGTGCAAGAATAGCAAAATTGCTGGTTCTTTTTCCGGGTGGAAAAGTCTTTTGGGCAGGTAGGTTTTGTCATAAAGTGTTCGATTTCAAAAGTTAGGATAGAGTTTTAGTGGAATTAATTTGGAGAAGATTATCACTTAGCTGAGAAGACAAGAAGCCCTGAAGAGTGAACATGTTATCTTGATGTGCTCATGAAACTACGCAGTAGACATGACTGAACCAACACCACTCAGGTAAGTGATAATTGAGCATGGCGATATTCGAACCGGAATCTCATGGGGAGAACATTAACACTCTAACCATGCAGCCACACATTGTCAAAATCATAATTTTATCAAATTGTTGATCGATCTGGCATATAATTCTTCAGGTTTTGATGCAAAGAAACACCCAAGAGAAGTTTTAAACCTCTTGAAAATTAATAAACATTTCTTACTCATAAAATCTAATGATCTGAAAAGATGATGTTCAGATGGAGCAAACTCGGGAGAGTAAGGAGAATAAGTAATCAGGGAGAAAGGGTTCAGTAAGGTCAAATTGGTAGCTGATCTAAAAAAATGATCTACTTTATGTTGTTAACTGAGACAAGGAATGGCCTGTTAATTTTAACGCCTACAAAACGAAACTGCTGTCTTTGAATCGTCATGGCTGATGCTAACCTCTAGGAGAGCGATTTCTTGCGATTTCTTGGACTAACGTTCTCCGCTGACATGGAGTGGAAAGATTATTTTGAATCAATTGCGAGGTCTGCTGTTAGCAAAATTGGTTCTTTGAGTAGTGATAGATTTTTTTTCTCGCTAGAATCTATCTCACATATTTATAAATCTACCATTCATCCTAACTTTGAATATTGCTGCAACATCAGATTTGGTCCTTTTTTATATATATATATCTAGAGATTCTTGATAAAACCCAAAGAAGAATCTGCAATATTATCGGTCCTGACCTGGCATTTCACCGTCGGTCACTTTCCCACTGCTAATATATAGCTTCCCTCTGCACTTTCTATAAATATTTTCCTGATAATTGTTCTGGTGAATTTTCCTCTATGGTACCTATGTTTTTCCTGAAGACATATTGAGGAAAGAGGGCTTGAAAAAACTAATACTCACAGGACAGATATAAAGCAAGATGGACAGAGGAAAACAACGCACTTGTGCAAATGGCTGACAGAACAGGGACTAGGAGAGATATCAAAAAGACAAATACTCATGGGAGCTACAAAGGACAGGAAATTGTGGAGAGCCACGATCGCCAACGTCCTTAAGGTACACGGCGCAGAAGAAGAAGAAGAAGAAGAAGAAGAAGAAGAAGAAGAAGAAGAAGAAGAAGAAGAAGAAGAAGACAGCGTTTTCAAACAGCATAATATACCTCAATGCAAGTGATTTTATTAACGATCTGTCTCGGAACATTTTTATAGGTCCTGACCTGGCATCTCGGCTTCAGTCACTTTCCCATCGCCGTAATGTGCCTTGCCTGTGACTCTTCTATAAATATTTTCATGATAATTATTTGGATGAGCACTTCGCTATGGTACCTAGACTTTATGAATTTAAGCGCAGTACTAGATTGGCGGCAAGGTCTCATCATTTTACAGTTGAAATGTCTATATGCAACCGTAAATTCCATGCTAGCAGTTTCTTCTAACGCAATTCTCGCTTATGAAAATCTTTTCCCACTAACTGCGATCTATATATTTAGAGATTCTTGATACAATCCAAAGAAGAATCTGCAATGTTATCGGTCCTGACCTGACATCTTGACATCAGTCAATTTCGAACTGCCTCTACGTAGCTTTCCTGGCCTTTTTCTATAAATACTTTCATGGTGATTGTTCTGATGAACCTACCTCTATGGTACCTAGACTTTATGAATTGAAGCGTAGTACTAGATTGGCGGCAAGGTCTCATCATTTTACATTTGAAATGGCTACATGTAACCGTAAGTTCTATGTTAGAAGTTTCTTCTATCGCACTTCTCGCTTGTAGAACAATGACATAATGAAGATGTTTACGTTCCGTACTGCTTCAAACATAAGGCAGAAAAGGAACGGTGGGATGAGCAATAACAGCTACTGGTCTTGAGAAACTTATTTTCTCGAAAAATTGTTTTAATAAAAAAGATTTTATAAATTTCAATCGGCAGTAGTAGTAGCTGTTTGTTCAATGAATGTCGAATGTTTTCTTAAAATGAAACAGCTAATATTGAGAAATTCCTGATAAAATCCAAACAAGAATGTTATCGGTCCTGACCTGGCATCTCGGCTGTAGTCCCTTTCCCAACGTGGTAACGTAAACTTTTCTATACATATTTTCATGGAAATTGTCTGCTGGGCAGTACCTACACTTTATGACTTTAAGCGAGGTCTCATCATTTTACCGTTGAAATGGTTAGATGCAACCGTAAGTTTTTTCTCTCGCAATTCTCGCTTCTGGAACTATCTTTCGGCTGCTTGCTTCCCAGTCAAGTTTCATCTTCAAAGATTTAAATGCAGTGTTAATCGTCATCTTCCGTCTTCCGAATTCTTATTCTTTTAATGTTCTCTATCTTTAATAATGTTTTTCTCATATTCTCTAATACTTGCATCTTAGTGGCTTTATTGCCTTGCTTGTAGTGAAATGATTTAAAAAAGATAAAACTCGTACATTGCTTGAGGTACAGCCGTTTGAATGCTAAGAAACCCATGTTTTCCGAAATTAAAGTACGAACAGCCCCATGCAAGAAAATGAAGACTTAATGGACAATGGAAAGAAAAAAAAAGTAATTCTTACATTTCACGAAAGATATGGAATATGATTAGACGAAATAATTAATTAATAATTCACTAATTACTACACATGCCATTAGCATTTATAGCGAGTATGGACGCACTGATAAACAGGCCGAAGATTTGGCATCAATTTTCTGAACTATTATCCATCAAAGTCTAAAACTGTTTGTTGAGTCCATTTTGTTTTATTTATTTTTTTCATCTTTACTTCTCTTGTATTGTGTTTTGTCTAATTGTCTTTTGATACTTGAAACAAATTGTGACGCTTAAGCAAACACGAATAACAAGATAAGCACGGGTTAAAACCGACTCTCGAAGGTTGTCATCTCGTGGGAGCGACAATTCACTGAAAATACTTTCTTTTTTGTTTGGCTTTTCTTTTCTTTTTTTCTACTTTTTTTTTTTTGGCTTTTTTTTCTTTCCATCAAGCAAGTATTGAATAACTCCTCTTCGTAAAAGCGGGAGCTTATGGACTGTATAAAATGTAGACAGTTATCTCTGCCCCGCCCAGCCAACGCTATTAGACAACACACTTAGATAGAAGGGTACCTATTCTATCCCCCCGACCCCGCTAATTTACTACTACCCCCTAACTACACACCCTGCTTTTGATGGCGTCTCTACCCTACAGGAAGTTATCTCAGCTAATTAGCTCATTTGTTTAACAACGGTTGCTGATTTTGTCTAAATATTATTTCTCTAACTAGGATAGAAAGTAAGAAAGAGTCTACCCATCTTGTAACTCATAAAATTATTGACACACCATCCAAACTTGGGTTTTCACTTTTTAGAGCCATCGATATTTCAGGGAACTTAAAACGATTACTTGATTACTTATTTTAGTGCATCATTTTACTCATAATTATTGCTACGTCTCGCAGACAATAGTTAGTGCATAAACAAATTACCCGTAAATAATCAACAGCACCCTTTTTTTTGTAGCCATCTCTCAACTAAGATTGTTTTTTATAGGGGTGTAGAATTAATTTCAACGACACTGCGACGCGAATGAGTCTGAACTTTTATTGTCGATAACTCCAAAACGGTAGATTTTATCAAGATTTTTATTAGAAAATAAGCGCGGGGATTGAACTGCAAATGACCCTTTTGAGGTTCCGAGTTGAAATTGATTCTTTCACCCTTTTTGTACTTACATAAGTAGCGAAGTAATCGTTCTAAGTAACGCAGTTAATAGAAATAAGGGCTGCGAAATTTTTGTTGGTTGCGGCTAAATATCATTTCTTTGGTTACTTCAACCTGGTGTCATGATTAGCAAGCTTGTCTCACCAGGATCATTTATGACCGTTTGGTGAGTTCGATCCTCACTGTGTGTTCCATACTTTCGCCCTTGTACCACATCTAAACTACCTTCAGTAAATAGCTAGGTATTATTTCTCTAGCTACACTAGAAAATAAAAAGGCTACCCAACTTGTATCTCTCGTTCGGGTCTTTACTTTCTTATTGACACCGATATTTGGAAGACTTAAAACGATTATAAAGTTACTTATTTTAGAGCGTCGTTTTACTTATAATTATTGCCACGTGACGTAAACAATAGTCAGTGCATTATTTAAACAAATTACCCTTAAATAATCAACAGTGCCGTTTTTTTTGTAGCCATCGGTCCCTTATATTATTGCCAACTAAAACTTTTAAAAATTTGCATCAGTAATCGTTCTAAGTAACGCAGTTAATCGAAATAAGGACTGCGAAATTTGTTATATCTCTCGGAAAATTATTTGTCAATAAATTTCCGGGAGATACGATCTTTACTTTTTATATATGGTGAGCATTGAGTAATATCATTGTTGTTATTATTTTTATTGTTCTTGTCAATGTTGTTGTTATTATGATTATTTCTGTTGTCACTGTTGTTGTTGTTGTTATTGTTATTGTCGTTGTTATTATTATTGTTGTTGTCATTGTTGTTATTATTATTGTTGTTGTTATTGTTATTATTATTATTGTTGTTGTCTTTGTTCTTGTTATTATTGTCGTTGTCATTGTTGTTGTTATCGTTATTATTGTCATTGTGGTTGTTATTGTTGTTGTTATTGTTGTTATTATTGTTGTTGTCATTGTGGTTGTTGTTGTTATTATTGTTATTAGTATTATTATTACTATTAGTAGTAGTACTAGTAGTATAAGCAGAATTCTGCTCGACCTAATCAGAGCCTCATTCTTTCTTTCTTTCTTTCTTTCTTTCTTTCTTTCTGCTCGCCATATTCACTGACGCATGTCATATGAAGATCTTATCTCTTCCCAATTGTGTCGGTGAAGAGACAAGTCGTTATATCCATTGATTTCTTTCTTCTTTTCCTCTTGAATCCTCAAAGTGTCTATCTGTTCAATGGCTTAGTTTTTGTTTTCCCATTCAAACAACACAACGCACGCCTAACATTAATTTTTGATTTCGCGAACACTTTCTACGGCGTTTAAATTTTTTACAAAAACTGTCATATGTCATGTCCGCTTTATTTTCTTTCTTTCTTTTTTGTTTTGAATTTTTTACAATTGCACAAGCACTTTGAAATTCGTCCTTTGAAATAACGAACTGAATCTGTCAAGAGCTTTTTTTTTACTTTTTTAATAACAACAATTTTCATTGTTCTATGTCCAATCTACCTGGTGCCTCGTGGTACATAAGCCCTCTTGGTGGGGATTCTAGAATCTGATTATTCCGCAGGGTTAGGTGATTAGCCCTACGCTCAAAATCTGTACTCCGAGGAAAGGCTGTTTTTTTTCCTTTCTTTCGACCAGTGGTTCTCAACCATTTTTTGGCTCATCGCCCATTTTGAACCCAGAATTTTTCAGTGGCCCATGAAACTATTATAGCGTAAAAATTACTTCCAAATTTACATAGCATATATCAAAATAAAGATACAAATATTGTGGCCCAGTGTACATTTTAAAATTACTGTGGCCCACTTGAAATTATTTTAGCGTAAAAATTACTTCCAAATTTACATAGCATATATCAAAATAAAGACACAAATATTGTGGCCCAGCCAACATTTTAAAATTACTGTGGCCCACTTGAAACTTGTCATGGCCCATTTTTGCCATGTTGCCATAGGTTGGGAAAAATTGCTTTAAAAAAACCACGTGTTCCTACGCTAATGGTGATTTTCTAAGCGTAGCTTAGATGTGCCATAAGGTTAGAAGTATGAACTTGAAAAGATCGAATTATTCAGTCGTAGGTATTCTAGAGAGACAAGCGTGGTAACGATTACAACACGTCGAGGTACCCTGTCTCCACGCTAATGAGTTCCATCTACCCAGGTTTGGCAATTCAGTATTTTCCTTCTCCTAGACCGGTTGCTAACAAAGGCTTTGTCTGCTAGTTAACCTATAGCTGTGGGAAGGAGAGTATCTTTTCCAAGGATATTTGCACAGAAGTTAATGCGTCCTGGGTATGACGATAAACTACATCCGGCAGCAAGGCCTCTGATCAGGAGATTGGAGGTTTTAAGGAGCCTGGAACCACCCCTCAGTTGTTGTTGTTCCCAGGTCCACCCTGATCCGGTGTGGTAGCGCCTGTTAGGGTCCAAACTATGGGCAAATAGAGAACTCTCAAACAAAAATCAACAATACGTTTTTATAGTGAAATGACTAACAATAAGCTTTTATAGCAAAATGACAACTAAAAAAATATAAAAAATACATTTTTACGGTAAAATTACCAACAACACATTTTATGATCTCCAAACTATATATCTAAAAAATAAAAAATAAAAAGATACCTTTACTCAAAAAGTATAAAATTTTGTACAAAATATCTGTAGTTGAAGTCATAAAATTGCATTAAAATATTTAGATTTCGGCATTAAATTACCCATAGGGGTGTTGATATGCCGCTAAACAAAATCCATAACAAATCAACAAACAAAAGTTAATGTTACGAACTCGGCCGAAATTCGAACTCAGATCGTCGATTTCCCGTTTAGAGCCGCTAACTATATATCCAATTTCCACTGAACAGGGGTGGGGATGGGGGTCGGATTGTGGGAAAAACTGAAAAGGATGCTTTTCGAAAACGGACAGGCAAAAGTAATTTGTGCGGTAAACCAATTCAACAAGTTAAAGAATCACGTGTCGACTTTTCTTCACTATTTTTCTATTTCCTATCGACCGAGAGACAAAAGCAACAACAAAGGCGCAAAAAAAAGCTGGCCCTTATTTTAGACGCTGAGTCAGAGGGAGCCAACACCCACCCGCCCACAAAAAAAAACACGAAAGAATGAACGAGAGAGCGGGAAAGAAAGAAAGAAAGAAAGAAAGAAGAATCGATTGTAAGGACGTCTGAAAAACCGATCTTTGAAAAAGAGACGGATGGAGAGAGCGAGAGAGAGAAATAGACGAAAAGAGAGAAAGATGGCGAGAAACGAGAAGAGACGAGAGAAGACGTAAATCTCGTTATGGAAGGAGGAGAAAGCTGGAACCGTAATGAAAGTTGTCCGAGTCATATTTCTGACATGTATCGGTGTTCGGATCTGCGTCTATAACAGGCTAAGCTCTCAAGTTAATTGATGAATGAACAGATGCCTTCCTCTGTTGTTTGCAAACCCCTTCATGCGTACATTGTGTCTATGCACGCGCGTGTGACTATATATAACTATAACTACACACACACACACACACACACATATATATACATATACATATATATATATATATATATATATATATATATATATATATATGCGTGTGTCTATTTGTGTGTCTACCAGTGTCTTTGTGAGCACGTGAGCGTGTGCGTATTGGGAGGGTTCGGATGAGACAACCGTTGCAAGACTCGAGGAAGTGCGCTTTCTAACAGCAGATGGAAGAATGGGGAGGGACGTGGAAGGCTCGAGTCCAGAGTATTCCGTCATCACATGGATGAGAATCTATGGCAGCATCCTACCCGTCCCACCCGCCATCACATTAACCCTTTAGACTTATATTTCAAAATCACTCCTCTCCGCAAATATACACACACAACAGACATCACTTTTTCGTGATGCACCATTCAGCAAATACTGATTCCAAACTCTCGCAAATAGTCCCTTCTTCCTCTTCTTCTATGCGCCGTGTCACTTCAGGACGTTGGCGATCGTGGCTCTCCACAATTTCCTGTCCTTTGTAGCTCTCATCAGTATTTGTCTTTTTGCTATCTCTCCTAACCCCTGTTCTGCCAAACATTTACACAAACACTTTCTTCTTCTTCTATGCTCCGTGTTCCTTCAGGTCGTTGGCGATCATGGCTTTCCACAACATCCTATACTTTGTCGCTCTTAGCAATATTTGTCGTTTTTGCTATCTCTCCTAATCCCTGTTCTGTCGACCATTCACACAAGTGCATCTTCTTCTGTCTCTTCTTCTATGTGCCATGTCTCTTCAGGACGTTGGCGATCATGGTTCTCCACAACATCCTATTCTTTGTCGCTCTTAGCATCATTTGTCTATCTCTCTTAATCCCTGTTCTTAATCCTTGTTCTTAATCCCTGTTCTGCCAACTATATTCACAATCTCTTTAAGTGGGTTATTCTCTGCTTTCCTCTGTTCCTCTGGCTATGTTCTGTGAGGGTTAAATTTTCCGAGCCCTCTTTCCTCATTTTGTCCCCTACAAATGTTACTAGTCTTTTTCTGATTCTAAATATAGGTATCAGAAAGAGACAAAAACAGTCCCTTAATAACTCTTCTATATACACACACACACACACACACACACACACACACACACACACACACACACATATATATATATATATATATATATATATATATATATATATATATCTGTGGATAACAAAAATATTGGCTCCTGAAAAATTAATTTCGGTTGAGCTCTGTTGGTTTGAGGTGTGAGTTTGTAAACAGTGACTATTTAAGCTAATATAACATGACTCTTCGGCAGAATTGAGTCACTGTCAGTCACTGTGTGTTTATCTAAATCTAAAAATAAACACGCTAAAATTCACCTTCCTCCCTGTCGTGCGTCGACGGCTTCGTGGTAGAAGTCCGACTGACGCCAATTCAGTCGGGTTTCGATCCTAGCCAGAGGCAACCGGGCGTCTAGCCACACTGATGTGCTGCGAAATAGTCTGTCTGTGGATGACAAATATATATATATATATATATATATATGAAAGTGAAATTTGATGTCAACACCTAGAGGCAACAGTCTTTTTCATGCTTAAACGCTTTATTTCCATTATTACTAGTATCTTTTAATACTCGTTCTAAAGCCTGGTTATTTTAGAGATGCTGATCATAATTATAAAAATGAAACCTCTTTTTACAACAGAAGAGGGGTTTCGAATATTGCTGATTCTTCTTTGGGTCTTATCGAGGAACTCCAGGTAATGAATCCATTACATTCACTTACATGCTAATACCCTTGGGAAAGGTATTAATCCACTTCTCCATCCAGAGAGAAGATGAGGATTAATACCTTTGAGTAAATAGCGGGACAGACCGGGTTCTTTAGCCTTGGATGGCAACTGGTCTACTGCAGAAAGAAACGGTAACATACCGCGGGAAAAAAGTTTGCCTTGTCAGTCATGTATCGAAAGATATCCGAGAGCCGAGTTCGAATTCCAGTCGAATCTATTACATTCACTTACGTGCTAATAAACTTAGGAAATGTATGAATCCTCTTCTTCTCCCCCCAGCTATGGGTAAATAGCAGCTCAGACTGGGTTCTATAGCCTTGGATGGCAACTGGTCTAGGAGAAGACCACTCTGAACTCAAAACTTGCTTTGTTTTGTATATTAAAAAATAATACTATTATTGGGAACTTTGATGAAAACATTCTTTTCCCATTTTATATATTTATCCCATCTGTGAAAAATTCCAAGAAAAGAAATACCAAACAAAACAAGTATCCAATTAACTTCCCAGTAATCAGAGTCTAATTAATAATAATTAATGCAAAAATGTCATTCAGTAAGGTTGATTTTTAGCGGCTCGGCTTGGGGAATCGAAGAGCCGAGTTCGAATTCCAGTCGAATCCATTATATTCAGTTACGTGCTAATACCCTAGGGAAAGGTGTGAATCCTCTTCTTCTACCCCGCCCCCAAGCTATGAGTAAATAGCAGGACAAACCGGGTTCTATAGCTTTGGATGGCATGGTCTACCGCAGAAAGAAACGGCAATCTACTGTAGGAAAAATCTGTTTCGTGAGTCATGTATCGAACGATACATGGTCACCCAAGCGTGTATCACGCATGGCACATAACTGACTGACGAGTTCCTTAATATCTTTTAAGAGTGACTTTACGTGAAGGGATAACAAAGAATGGTGACTTTAAAAGAAAAGAAAAATTGCGCACAAAATAAATGCAAACAAACTACGGAGATCGGTTGCGTATACGAAGAAAGATTATGCCGAACTTAGGTGTCGAATAAAGATAAAATAATTTTATTATTTCTAAATTCTTATACATATATAAGATGCTGAGGGTAAAAGCCCGAAGGCCCAAAAGCCCGAAGGCCCAAAAGCCCTCCGCAAGAGCTAGGCTAAAATCCATCCGAAGAGCGGCTTCAATCCTACTATTCAAATAAATACAAGTAAACTTATGTCGAAAGATTGATATCTAGTTCCCGGTATATGGTACCAAAAGCGGGTAATGAACATTTTAACATGTGAAAGGAGCAGAGTATGTTTTAAATATCATCCCGAGAACTATTTTCTTAAATTTGGCAGAGTTAAATTGCTTTAATATTAGGAACTTACACTGAAAAGGAGATCAAATTTTATCTTGGGTATTTTTTATTAGGCTTTTGGCCGCCAGAGACAAAATGCAGGCAAAGTTGGAAAGGAATTGTTAATTTCACCTAATTTCCTTTCAAAACACCAAACTGTCTCGAGGTCATTTTTGGTAAAGACTGTCAAGTTAAACCTGTCTATCACTCATTCACTTCAACAAGATTCCAATAACTTTCTAAGAAAACAGCAGCAGAAAAAGCCACTCTTCAGAACGGATCATCTAAAAATAAATTATTAAACATGCGCGAGTTTTGATTAAAGTTCAAACAATCCTAACTTGACAAATACTTGGAGAGTTAAGAAAAAGTTAAGCCAGTTTTGAAATCCTGAAACTTTCTACTTTCAGACTAGATATAGTACGTTTCACTTGAAAAATGTTCCAAAAATGTCAAATGTCTGCTTGTGAGCTCACTGTGTAAAATAACCTGCACCATGTTAAAATCTTATGGTATTCCGGTCTTTTTCGTTATTTCGAGACTTGAGAACCCGTCCACTTTGTCGCGATGAACGGATATTCCCTCAGAGTTGCTCCGTGCCTTGAGCGTCTCTTAGGACTTAAATTCATACCTCAAGTGGATCTCATACATACGAAGGCAGAAGGGTTAAAATTGTTTAGGAACGCTGAGCTCAAAGGATTAATTATAGAAATGTGCTTTTTTTTAATCAACTATTAATCCGGTATTATCCGTAAGTATATAAAAAAAAATTATGGATCATTTCATATAGGTCATCTCTTTAAAGTTCTGTTATATTTGGACATACTTATTCGTCCCTGTCTAAAAAAGACATTTTCGCATATAAACGTCTTCGCCGGGAATGTGTTAAGGGGTCATTTCTTTAATGGGTCATTTTTAATGGGCTATTTCCTTAATGGGCTAACACTTTAATGGGTCATTTCATATAGGTCATCTCTTTAAAGTTCTATTATATTTGGGACATACTTATTCGTCCCTGTCTAAAAAAGACATTTTCGTATATAAACGCCTTCGCCGGGAAAGTGTTAAGGGGTCATTTCTTTAATGGGTCATTTTTTTAATGGGCTATTTTCTCAATGGGCTAACACTTTAATGGGTCATTTCTTTAAAGTTCTAAGTTAAACCTATCTTTTACTTATGGCATTCTTTTCAACATGTTTCCTAGGACTTTCGTTGCAAAAAGATGCAGACAAACTATTCAGAACTGATCATCTAAAAATAAATTATTAAACACGTGCGAGTTTAACTTCAAACAATTCTAACTTGACAAATACTTGAGAGTTAAGAAAAAGTGAAACTAATTTTGAAATCCGTAAACTGTCTACTTCCAGACTAGATATAGTACGTTCCAAAAATATCAAATGTTTGCTCGTGAGCCGACTGTGAAATATAACAATTTGTAAAGGTAAAGAAGCCATTTTGATCAAATGTTACATTAAAAGAACTTCGGGCTACCTGGAGAATGCATTGAGAGAACCTTAAATAATTGTGAATGTAAACTTTCTTTTTTTAAATAAAGTTTAACCATTTCTAATTTTCTTATGTAAATATCTCCTATTCTTTTATGTCTCATATCCCTGCTTGAAAAGTGCAATCATGGCTCTCCACAACTTCCTGTCTTTTCTTTTTTTGCTCTAAGTATCTCTTGACCGTTTATTATCCTCCTTTTGTCATCCATTCAGACCATGTAAGCTACTTGATGTTTCCCTCCTCCTGTTCTTGCCTTTATTTATGCCCTGGGGGTGTTCAATTCCCTGGGCACCTTTTGTTCATTAGATGTCCCAGAAATTCGTCTCTTTCTGATTGTAAGTACAGTGTAACCTGGATATAAGAGATCCGGATATAAGAGAAACCCTGATATAAGAGAGATTTTCTCTGGTCCCAAATTAGAGCCATACTTACCTAAACAAAATAGACCAAACCCGGATATAAGAGAAACCCGGATATAAGATACTGTGTCTCCGGTCCCGACAACTCTCTTATATCCGGGTTACACTGTATAAGTCATTTTGTGGTTTTTATTTTTTAAAGAATTTCTCATGGCTTACACGCTAAAAATACTATGGACAAATTTCATATTATCATCACATAAAAGAGGGTCAAATTAAACTTATTCATTTCAACAAGATTTCAATAACTTTGCAAGCAAAAAGAGGCAGAAAAGGTCACTATTCAAAACTGATCATCTTTATTTTTTTAAGGCATATCCCCCCAAGCAAGGCGGGAGTGCTACTAGCACGCAAGGGGTTACAGAGGATTGAGAATAAGAGTAAAGATGTTTGCTTGAGGAAAGGATACAGAGAACGACGGGGAACAAGCTCAGGGTGTCAGATGTCGATTGACATTACACTTGAACATTTGAAGATTATAGTCATCGGGGAAGTAAGTAAGGGGGAGGGAGTTCCACAGACGGGAAGTGCGGGAGAAGTAGCTGTTTGAGAAGAAGAGACGGTTACATTTAACCGTTTGACAGTGAAAGGGTGCGACCTAGAAATAAATTATTAAACACGCGCGAGTTTTAATTAACTTGCCAAATACTTGGAATAAGGACAAAGTTTAATCCAGTTAAGAGACCCCGAGACAATTTACATTCAGACTAGAAATAACATATATCACTTGAAAGCCCACTGTGAACTTTTTGTGATATTGCATTTTAGCGACTCAAAGTTTGATTTTTATCACAGAACTTTCCTATTTATTTCGGACATTTTCTTTCCTGAAAAAATTAAGTCTTTACATAATTTTGTCCACAGAGCTTATCTTCTCTCTGTGTATAATTAATATATATATATATATATATATATATATATATATATATATATATATATATTAGTAGAAAATGTGTTGATAAGTTTTAAGTCTTAAAGCTAGTTTTTTTTAAATTGTTCTTGCCAATGTTTCCATTTTCTTTTTGCGATCTCAGCTCACCATTATCCCCATTGAATACTGTTGCCATATATGGTCTGCTATCCCTGCTGTTCATCTCGAGGTTCTCGACAAAATCCAAAGACGGATATGCAATGTGACCTGGCACGTCGACTCCAGTCACTTTCTCACAGACGTGATGTGGCTTCCCTCTGTCTTTTCTACAAATATTTTCATGGCAACTGCTCTGACGATATATTTCCACTGGTGCCCCAGCTGCATGAATTTAAGCGTGCTACTAGTTTGCATCTCGGTCCCACACTTTTATTGTCGAAACAGTTAAATGTACCGGTCGCTTCTACACCAACAGCTTCTTCTCTCGCACTTCTCGGCGGTGGAAATTCTTTCCTCTGATTTGCTTCCCTGATTATAATCTTCAAAAATTTAAATGTAATGTCAATCGACATCTTCTGATGCCTTGACCTTGATCCCCGTCCTTCTCTTTATCCTTTCCTCAAGCACCTCTCTTTTCTCTTACTTTCACTCTCTGTAACCCCTCCCTCTTTACTCTTACTTTCACTCTCTGTAACCCCCTCCCTCTTTACTCTTACTTTCACTCTCTGTAACCCCCTCCCTCTTTTCTCTTACTTTCACTCTCTGTAACCCCCTCCCTCTTTACTCTTACTTTCACTCTCTGTAACCCCCTCCCTCTTTACTCTTACTTTCACTCTCTGTAACCCCTCCCTCTTTACTCTTACTTTCACTCTCTGTGACCACTTGCGTGCTAGAGGCACTCCCGACTTGCTTGAGGTAAAATGCTTTAAAAAAATTCCAACGTCACACTTGTCAAAAAATAAATCACTTGATAGAGGGTAAAGTTAAACCTGATTATCACTTATTCATTTCAACAAGATTTCAATAACTTTGCAAGCAAAAACAGGCAGAAAAGGTCACTATTCAAAACTGATCATCTTTATTTTTTTTTTGGCATATCCCCCCAAGCAAGGCGGGAGTGCTACGGGAGATTTCGTTCACTAACTTCGTAGAAACTAGGAGACCTTTACCTAAAAACAGAAAGAAACAGAACTATTTAAAAAAAAAACAAAAAAAACAACATTTGAACACCAATCTTCAAATTCCCATCATTAACTTCCAATTAAGGCGGGATTTTGGACTAACGTGAACCAATTTCAGGTCACTATTTAATTTGTAAATACAGTAAGAATTCGGTAAAAATGTTATCGACAAAAATGTTATCTCCGTAATAATTTGGCGGAATGAATGAAGAGTCCGAAGTGGTTTTCAAAATATGTGGATTGACTGAACAGGAAGTATTTTCATTCGGGAGCTCCTTTTTTTGTATGACGATAAACTACATCTGCGTCCGGGGAAAGACGATAAACTACGTCCAACAGCAAGGTCTCTGATCAGGAGGTTTTGAGGAGCGTGGAACCACCTCTTAATTGCTGGTGTTCCCAGGTCCACTCTGATTCATGCAGCTGGGGCACCAGTGGAAATATATCGTCAGAGCAGTTGCCATCCAAGGCTATAGAACCTGTTAGGATCTTAGCTATGGGCAAACTGTTAACCCCGAAACTGTGGTAAAAACACTATGAAAGTGTAAAAATAGGTTTTAATACAAGAAACACTTCGTAAAAAATTATTAACAGCAATAAATCTTTTGTAGAAAAAAAAAAAACTATTACCAGCAATATACTTTTGAAGGAAAAATATTACCAGAAATAGATTTTTGACAAAAACAAAATATTACTAGTAAAATAAATTTTGTCGGAAATAAATAACCCGTTGATGTTGATATACCGTAAAACAAACCAAACCAAACCAAACCTTTTTTTGTCGAAAAAAGGGTCAGTTTATTTACGGGGAGAATCTTGTAATAACCCCCCCCCCAAAAAAAAAACAACGAAATAACATGGAAGACTAAGCAGATAACCAACGCTTAACTGTTAATCGAGTGAACTCTACTTACGAAACCGGAATAAAGAGCTCAAAACCGGAAGTCTTCCAGCAGTTGAAAGGCCTGAAAAGTTGGGTTCTCATCACTCAATCACTTTAGGGTTTTTTCAAGCCTTGAGATGCATAAGAAAATCACACACCACGAAAAAATGTTTCTGTCAGTGCCATGAGTGATACACGCGTAGGCGATCATGTATCTTTCGATACTTGATTGACGAGGCAGTTTTTTTTCCCCGATGTCGGTTGCCATTTCTTTCTGCGGTCGACCAGTTGCCATCCAAGGCTATAGAACCTAGTCTGTCCTGCTATTTACCCATAGATGGGGGTGGGAGGAAGAAGAGGATTGATACCTTTCCCAAGGTTATTATTTGCTCGTAAATGAATTTAAGTCAGTTATGTGCCATGCGTGATACACGCTTAGGCAATCATGGATCTTTCGATACATGACTGACGAGGCAGTAGGTTGCCATTTCTTTCTGCGGTAGACCAGTTGCCATCCAATGCTATAGAATCCTTCTATTTACCCATAGCTGGGAGGGGGAGAAGTAGAAGATTCATACCTTTTCCCAAGGGTATTAGCACGTAAGTGAATGTAATGTAATTGACTGGAATTCGAACGCTGATCTCCGATTCCTCAATCCGAGCCGCGATCCACTACTCCACATTCCCTCCTTATAAAGTAGATACCGTATAGACTCGTGTATAATGCGATTTCATGCATAATGCGACCCCTGAATTTTTTTACATTAATTTTAACCCCTCCACAAAAACTTTTACGTGCGTATAGTTCAGCCGGTCAGCGAAGATGCATGATTTTTAACCTCTTCAAAAAAATTTACCTGTGTATAGTGCGATTCCTATTTTTTTACGTAAAGAAATTATCGTAAAAAAATCGCCTTATACTCGAGTATATACGGTAAGATAATTCCTGGAGATGGATAGGCTCCGCCAGATTAAAACTCCCAAGACACGCCATATTATGATGAATACTCCAAGAAACCATTCGCAGAGACCCAGGCTCTGGCACACGACAGAAGAATGGATGTCAGATCAGCACGTCGGTGCCCCATCAACTCCTTCGGGGTTAAGGGCGAAAGAAGAAGAAGAAGAAGAAGAAGAAGAAGAAGAAGATATACGGTAAGTAAAACTTCATATAAATATATGCAAACGTAAGTAGATCTTAATAGATTTTACCAAAATTGGTTAGAATTTAAGTAGATAAGAGCAATACAAATGCAAAAAGCATGTTTTTATACTAATGTTTACCCAATACAAGACACAAGAGCCACTCAAGGTAGAGAATTACTGTCTGGTGTTGTATGAGCGTAACAAAAGGTAAGAAGTGAAGTTCATGGGCTTATGCAGGAAAGATAACGGTTAATCCTAGACTTGAAGAGGTCATGGTTGCAGTGATTGGGAAAACATCTTGTCCGTTCCATAATCTTGGGAAGAAGCTGTCCAAATGGAACTTACTCCTTACTAATGGAATACAAAGAGAATGAGGACGATTCACACTTATGTACGTGGCATGGTGGGTCCCAGCTGTAAAGGTCAGTGGTGATAGGACTAAGGAATGTTGCTGACTGAAACACATGCCATGAAAATAGCGATAGAGTAGGGAGAGGCTCGCGACGTTTCGCCTGTGAGAAATGGTTTGTTGGGTAGGAAAATAATTTACCACTCCAGGGCCGCGTGGACGCTTGAAATCGAGACAGGTAAGTAAGGACTACGCAGCTCCACTCTACATATAGCAGCAATACCCATTTTTATTCTGATCTGGCTCTTGCATACCAGGAGGAGCCGGATACTCACTGGGACGTTACAAGTAAAGGATAATTTTCTCACCATCTTTAACAATAGATTGTATATGCAAATTCAACTTGAGGTTTGGGGAGAGCTTGAGACCTAATAGATACCCAAATCAAAGAGGGAAGACCAATCCATTATGATGGTGAAAGTTCAGGGTTTGTTTTCAACCAATACTAGGCCCGTTAACCACTCAAGGTAGAGGGTTACTGTCTAGTGCTATATGAGCACAGGAAAAGGCAAGACGGGTAGTTCATTGGGCTATGCAGGAAAGATAATGGTTAACATCTAGACTTGAAGAGGTCAAGGTTGCAGTGATTGGGGAAAAAATTTGTCTGTTCCACAAAGGAACAGTTTTTGGGAAGAAGCTGTCCGAGTGGAACTTCTTTCTTACTAATGGAATACAAAGGGAATGAGGATGATTCACACTCGTGGCCTGGTGGATGTCAGTTGTAATGATCAGAGGTAGTGGGACTAAGGAACACATGTCATGGAAATAGCGATAGAGCAACGAAAGGCTTGTCACGTTTCGTATGTGGGCAAGTGGTTGTAGGGTGGAAAGTCATTCATGAGTCGCAAGGCTGTGCATACGCTTTTAAAATCTATCAAGACAGGCAGGTGAGGATTTGAGCAACTCCAGCCCCCATATTTGGTCTGGCCTGGCACTTGTAAAGATAGAATATAGCAGGAGGGAGTGAAATACTTACTGGAACGGTACAATGTACCAACCATTTTTCAAGCATTTTCCTACGGGCGTTCAAAGCGAGGAGCCTCCTTGAAATAACACCCATCCGTCATCATAGATGAAAATTCAGGGTCTGCTCGACAGTGGTTGAGCGTTAATTGATTCATTTTGGACTTATTGAATTTTACAAGCCAGTTGAGTCACCTGGACTAGGTCAAAGGAGAGATCAACTGCCATGTTCTAGTCATCCAGATTGTTAAAGGCGTATCATTCGCATAGACATTTTTTTAAGGATCAATGTAGGCTCTTAAGCAGGTCATTAATATAGAGTCAGATTTTTCCCTCCAGAATCTATCTTTCATATCTATAAGTCTACTATTTATCCATGCTTAGAATATTGCTGCCACATATGATCCGGTGCACCTGCTATTTACCTTGAGCTCCTCGATAAGATCCAAAGAAGAAATCTGCAATATTATTGGTCCTGATCTGGCAGCTCGGCTTCAGTTACTTCCCCACCGTCGTAATGTGGCCTCTCTATGTATTTCTTTAAATACTTTCATCGTAATTGTTCGAAAGAGCTCTACCTAGACTTTATGAATTTAAGTGCAGTTCGAGACTAGCGTCGAGATCTCATCAGTTTACAGTTGAGCTGGCTAGATGTAGCCGCAAGTTCTATGCTAACAGTTTCTTCTCCCACACTTTACGCTTGTGGAACTCCCTTCCGGCTCCATGCTCTTCAGCCCAAAAATTTAAATGCAATCTCAATCGATATCTTCCGACCACGTGATTACTCTCTTTTCTTTCTGCTCATCATTAATATTTCTGTTCTAAATTCTTCTACAGCCTGGAAATCCTAGTGTTTTAGTGGCATCACTGTCTTCAGTAAGTTATGTGCCATATGTGATACACGCTTAGGGGATCATGTATCTTTCGATACATGACTGACGAGGCACATTTTTCCCACGGTAAGTTACCATTTCTTTCTGCAGTAGGCCAGTTGCCATCCAAGGCTATAGAACCCAGTCTGTCCTGTCATTTACCCATAGCTGGGGGGTGAAGCAGAGGATTCATACCTTTCCCAAGGGTATTAGAACGTATGTGAATGTAATGGATTCGACTGGAATTCGAACTCGGTACTCCGATTGCTCAATCCAAGTCACTATCCATTACTCCACTGCCTTACTTGGGGGTGAAAAAAAAAGAGTAAAAAACGGTTAGAACGAGGAGAGAAACCTGCCGAACGCCGGGATTGATTTTAAGGGTTTCCGATGACTGGCTGTTAATGGCGTCCATCAGGGACCTACCTACCTGGTAGGAAGGACTTGATAATTGTATACCTATGTTTTATAGATTAAGCTAATGTGTTTGATAAGGTATGCCAAAAAGAACTATTTGAACTGCTAGGTAAGCTTCATTTATTTGGAAAGTATATTAGAATAATATAGAACTTACACTGGGAGAAAACCTTTTACATGATTATACGAAATAAATTCAATAAATACACAAAAAAATACACAAATAATAAGGAGCGTAAAACAAGGATGTGCCTTCTCGGCGGAGTTATTCCTCGTTTGCAGTGAATCAGTAGTGAGAGAATTAGAAGGATTCATTATTGGCGGCCACAATCCTAGCATTAGATATGCAGATGATACACTGTTGATAGCAGACACAGAAAGGCAACTGCCACAGAAGGTAATAAAGGAAAGGGAGAAAAAAAGGATCAAACATCAACTACGAGGTGACATAACGTATGGTTGTTAGCAAAAGGAACAGCCCAACCTGCGAATTACAAAGTGGGGATGTCAAAATTGCAACAATTTAAATAGATAGGAAGTGTTTTCACAGAAGACGGAAAATGCGACACTGAAATACGAAGGTGTCTTGAGATAGCGAAAGATGCATTCCAAAAGTTAAGCATAGTATTAAGAAACAGGAAAATCTGGGTAGCAACAAAGAAAAGAGTACTTAACTGTTATGTAATATCGGAACTCCTCTGTCTATATTTCTGAGTTGAGGTATTGTAATTCTTTGCACTATTTACATTGTTTTAGCCATTGTACACTTCGGCCTTCTTCAGGTGATTGGAATTTTGAATTGCTCCAGTGGATCCAGTGACTTGAACCAAACAGTTGTGAGTTCAATACCTGGCTACCGCAGTGGTGAACGAAAACTTGGAGTGTTGAGTTAAAGGGAGTTCACTGAGACATCCAGAAGAGGCATGGCACTTGGAACAAGAACAATCTACCCCTGTGGACGAAATAAAGGGTTCAGTTCGAAATTCCAATCACCTGAAGAAAGCCGGAACGTACCACGGCCGAAACGGCTTGATTATGGCAAAAAAGATGAGGGTAACAGTCCGAAAAATGTAAATAGTGTAAATAATCGGAACTGTATGGCAGTGAATGATGAACCATTTCATTATAGATGGAGAAGAGCTTTGAGACAACGCAAATGTGGTTCTACAGAAGGATGCTGAGAATAACATGGGCTGAACACGTGAGCAATGGCGAATTTTTAGAGAAAATGGTAACAAATCGGACAGTTATACTTCGAATCAGAAAGAGATAGCCGAAATTTCTAGGGCATTTAATAAGGAAAGACGGCTTAGGAAATTTGACACTCACAGGACATTTTGAAGAGACAGAGGAAAAGAGCGCATAGCCTTTGGCAGAACAGGAAGTTGGAGATATAGCAAAAAAGAACAAACATTACTTAGGGCTGCCTAGAACAGAATGTTGCGGAGAGCCCAGATCACCCGCGTCCTGAAGTGACACGGCACATAGAAGAAGAAGAAGAAGAAGGAGAAGAAGAAGAAGAAGAAGAAGATTGTTTAGTCCCGGCCTTCACAGAAATCTGTTACTATTGCTCTGTGAGACGTTGAGCGAAATGGCGAGGCAGAGCAGCCACACAGTCACATTTGAGAATGCAATTAGCTTAGAGAATGTAGTTTGGGCTAATTTTATATCTTATGACATTTGGAATTTCATTCAGTGTTTTTGGCTGACGATACCTAATGACTCTGAAATGCTGCTATCTTCGGCTATGTAGCACTTGTAGGCCAAATTGACTTCATCACATCCAGCTGCAATGGAACGAATCTTTCTTACACTAATCAAATCATTTGCAACGACTCCATTTCAAATGATCGCACAGTTATTTGTAATTATAAAAGCGCGCCATTACAGATGTACGCAGGAATATAGATAGATGCGTGTGTGTGTTGAGTTCGAGTGATACTGTACACACATCTATGTAGTTTTTTTTGTTTTGTTTTTTAAATGCGATATCACTTCAGGGGATCGCAGCTCATTACATATTCCTTTTTAGGCAAATTTTTACAATCGTACGCGAAAAAACAAAAACAAAAACAAAAAAACAAATCTCAAAAAGAAAGGTTTTTACTCTTGACACTCGCTATTAGTGCAAACCCATTCTGTAATTTTGATTGTTTTAAAATGATTTAATAAAACCCAAGCATATCAAACTGTTCGTCCTGGGTATGAGGATAAACAAGATCCGGCAGCAAGGCCCCTGATCGGGTGGTTTTCAACATCGTGGAACCACCTCTTAAATGCTGTTGTCCCCAGGTTCACCCTCATCCGGAGAGGTAGCACCTTTTAGCGCCCGAGCTATAGGGTAAAAAAAAAATAATATGTAAACCAAGCACAATGTTATATTTATTATTTACCATATTACAAATTAGAAAAAATTATGAAAGCAATTTTCACTTTAATTTCATTTTAATTATTATTTTATTTTACTTGTAAATAAAGGACAGCAATAAAGATGAAATAAGCTTTTAAATAATGCACAATGAAAGATTACTTGAATGCACAGCCAGATAGACGTAAAAAATGTGACGTCTATTTGAAATACGAGTATCTAATATAATAACAGACCTGTTTGAAGTAATAAAAAAAATCGCTAATTCTTTATAAGATATATATATATATATATATATATATATATATATATATATATATATATATATATATATCTTATAAAAATAATTTCCATGCCTGAAGATGACTGAATGTACAGCTGAAAGTACTTGCGTATTAAAGAATGACCTTATACAGCTTATATTAAAAAAAAAAACAATGATCATAACATTCATCCAGTGATTTGTAGGTTAATGCACCTTTAAAATTTTGTTTGCGAAGGGATTTCGCCATTTTATATCATTAACTTTACTAATCTACTCTTTGTATGAACGATTCATTGTAATATATATATATATATATATATATATATATATATATATATATATATATATATATATATATATATATATATATATATATATATTTGGGAAGCAACTTTTCTTTTAAACATATTTCGTTAAGTATGGCGGACAAGGAAGATTTATTTAATTTTTTATTTATTTTTCCCAGCGTCCTTACGTTTTTCAGGTTATATATATATATATATATATATATATATATATATATATATATATATATATAATAAATTTACTAATTTAAAATTATGGTTCCATCGCTACACACGAATTTCAAAAAATTTCATGTTTCAAAAAAAGAATTAGAATTTAATTAAAATCCCTAGTAATCCTTCATTTTCAAGTGAATTTTGGAATAATGTTTATGCTCTGTAGAATTGTGCTGAGCACTGTTTTTTAAAAATAAAAATAATTAATAAGATCACCGGATTATAAATCTTATTGCTCTTTCTCTTTATGAATAAAGACAAAGGGAAAACTTATTTTAACCGACGCGTTTCGTTCACTGATGGACTTTATCAAGGCGAATGTAAGGATTTTTATTTAGTAACAAGTATTTATAAGTAAAAGTAAAAATGCTGTTATTTTTAGAATACTTTTAAATTTAAGAACGCTCATAAATATTCATCAGATTAACTGAAATGTCTCGGTAAATTATGGCAGACGCTAAGTGATATAATTTAATGTCTAATAAACAGAAGTGAGTAAATGTTGTTTTAATAATGTAATTAATATTTTGATTATTTTAGTTTGGGATTAATTAATATACATTTTAAATAATAGAACGGTTAAGTTTTCTTTTTGCCTTTATTCATCTTGTCTTTCTTTAAATTTTACACAAACACACGCACACACACACACACACATACATACATACATATATATATATATATATATATATATATATATACATATATATTTATATATATATATATATATATATATATATATATATATATATATATATATATATATATATATATATATATATATCCGAATACGAGGTTGGTATAGATGAAATAAAATTCCTGTAACCAAAAATACTATTTTTTTTTAAAAGTGGTCAATACAAAGTAGAGCTATTTAAAAATATAAGTAATGTTTTTCTCTTTATATATTTTATATTTGCTCTTTAGTCTTTGCATATTTTATCGACCTACATCAAGCACTTTTTCTCTAGTGTCTTCGAACTTTAACTTTACGAACATAAGTAAAAAAAAAAAAATAAAAATATATATACTCTGCTCCTTTCCTTCCTTGAATTATTATATATTTTAAACTTAATGCAGCGTAAAATTAAATTTTTAATGTTATTGTGAAATTATAAATTAGTTATAATGATTCCTAATTTAGTCTAACATTTACATTAAGGTATTAATTAATTTTATTTAGGTTTGTAGTCAAGTTTTTTTTTAATTATCATATACCTGTCTTTTGATTGGTCATTGGTGCTTACGTAACAAAGTTTACCCTATTAAGATGAGTTTGATTTAACACTCTTTATTCTGAGATCAACGCCATCGCTTAACAAGACACCGGAAATGTTGAAACGAAATGGCTATGTTTGTAGTGATGTTATAACATACTTATGTTATAAGTTTCAAATAAATATTATATATATATATATATATATATATATGTGTGTGTGTGTGTGTGTGTGTGTGTGTGTGTGTGTGTGTGTGTGTGTGTGTGTGTGTGTGTGTGTGTGTGTGTGTTTAAAATAGAATATAGAATTTCTACAAAGTTTTGGAGAAATTTGACAAATTGAAAACGTATCATTGAAAATAAAATTGATTACGCGTTTCGCCTTTCTAGGCTTCATCAGATTCAAAAACGAAAGAAAGAAATGTGTGTATATGTATTTGTGTGTATGCTTAAATAATGAATCTTAGTACTTTTTCCTTAAACTGGCGTTTCTCGTGATTAAAGCAGAAAGAAAATTAGTGACTTAAAAAAAGGCGTTAATATTTATTCTAGATCTTTTCTTTGTAATTCTTAGTTCACGTCGAAAGTTCTTAAGATATTTTCCCCAGCTTTTTTCTATTGAATTAAAAGGGAGATCCTCTTCTCATTTTAAGAATTCCTCGAAAACAAAAAATTATATTTCTGATATAAATCCAAGGCAAATTCTCATCCAATCCTTCAGAATTTGTTGAAAGCAAAAGATTTATATTTTTTAGGTCTATTTCATGTATTTTCCGTGTCGACAATATATATTTTCGCGATCCGTCTTGGAATCAAATTATGTGAGCGTCACAGATGCAGATGTGGAGCCTCCATCGATGAGTTTGGTTTGCATCCTCTCTCCTGTAGTCGTAGTGCCGGCCGCTTTCCACGGCGTACAGCAATTAACGACATCATCAAAAGAGGTTTGGATGCAGCTGGGTTCCCTTCCCAAATCGAACCCGTAGGCCTCGACAAGGTGATGGAAAGCGGCCGGATGGCATTACCATCTTCCCTTTTAAAATGGGTAAGTCGTTGATTTGGGATGCGTCATGTGCAGATACATTTTCGGCCGGTAATTTGATCAGGTACGCGGTTGAGCCGGGGTCCGTCGCCTGAGACGCAGAGATAAAAAAAATATCTAAATATTATTCTCTTGCTGATAGATTTTTTTTTACTCCTGTGGCAGTGGAGACTTCAGAGGTTATTGGCCCTCGTTCGATGGCGTTCCTTCGGAGGATTGGCGCGATTGCGTCTCGATTAAGGAACGAGCCTCGCGAAACGGAGTGGCTCTTGCAGCGTGTCTCACTGGCGACAGTTCGAGGTAATGCTTTCTCCATCATAGCGGCTGGCAGAGAATAGAAAAAATTGTTTATAGTTACGTTGTTCTGGAATTGTCATCATTGGTCGACTGAACTTGCTTTGTTTCAATGACTTTTGTTTTGTTATTATTAGTTACTTTGTTTTTTTCACTAAGTTCATAAGTAAAATTTATTTTTAAAATAGAATATAGAACGCCGACAAAAATATATTATAAATGACGTCACTTTTAAGCTGTTCCAGCAAACTAGGTAACGCTGGAAATAGTCAAACACATTGTCATAAACAGACTAAATACGCAACTCCGCAGTTCTTGATAACGACTATGGTAACAGAAAGTGTTCTATTTACAGAAAGAATGGACTATAGAAAGTTTATTAATTTTAATTCTGACATAAGACAACTTAGTCGGAATTTGGAAAGAGTTTATTGACTTTATCCAAATTCTGACTGAGTTGAACGGACAATCTTTGTCGGTATTGTTTAACAAAATCTGTTTGAGTGGGTAAGCGTCTTTTAGTAAACAACACTTTTTTTTCCTTTTCTTTAGGTACAGCAAAATTAATGTCTACCAGCTTAGAGATCGAAAGTCTTACTAAAGAAAATGTGCCATACGACGGGAATCGAATTGGTCATGTCGAAGTTATGATGATCTTTCATAGCTTTTGGGGGAAAAAAACCCTCCAGAGTGGGTAGCAAGGTCTGGGCTGCTTCAGCTCCGATATGGACATTTTTGGTCTCTACTGACTTTGGACATTATGATGCTGGTTAACAAAAAAAACAAAAAAAAAACAGCAGCAACACCTAACGTGGTGAGTCGTTGATTTGGGATGCACAGAGGAATGACGCTAACGAAGAGGAGATAACGGATGATTTGTGGAAAACGGAGCATATATGCTCTTATATATAATAGTTTATTTTAGAAGAATTTTTTTTTTTTTCAAAATATGATTTTTTTTAATCAGTAACTTTAAAACACAGTTTTTTTCTTCGCACGTTTTTTTTTTACTTTTTAAGAAACTGTTATAATTCGCCTCCATGCACTTTTATTACGAATAAACAGTGCACTAGTCAATAGTGCATAATATGCATCGACGATACTTTGCCGGCCTTTAATAAAGAAAATCCCACCGAATTGGTGTCAGTATTTTCAAACATTATGTACGACGGTAACCTGGAATGATATTGTTATATTCCGTGCTAATAGGAATATATACTTGAAAAACAAGGTGGATAAAATAAGTAAAGGTTTATTGTAAAAAGCCAGTACAATAAGAATAAGGGTACAGTTATGCCCAAGGTCGTCGTAAGTCAAACCAGTAGTGACTGCTATATTGGAAGGTCAGTAGTTTTTGTCGTATTCAACAGATCCCAGCTAGTAATCGAATGTGTTTTATTCTCTAATTAGAGTCGAATGTATTTTACTCTCCAGTTAGAGTCGAATGTATATTATTCTTTAGTTTGAATCGAATGTGTTTTACTCTCTAATCAGAGTCGAATGTATCTTACTCTTGTTATATTCCGTGGCAATAGGAATCTATACGTGACAAACACGGTTAATAAGTAAAGGTTTATTGTTAAACCAGTACAATAAGAAATAAGGTAACAGTTATGCGCACGATCGTCGCAAGTCAGTACAGTAGTGAGTGCTACTATTGGAAGGTCAGTAGTTCTTGCGTAAGTCTGAGTCGTACTCAACAGATCCCAGCTAATAATACTTACCAGTTTCCCCACCAGGCCGAATTTAATGTGGGGCAATCCGAGCCCGTAGGCTCTGCCAAAATTTCCCCGTAAACGCCGTATAAACGGGTTCGTGTCGCCATAGCCTCGTTCGGGTTCCTCTCTGCCCGAAAGGCAGAGAGTTCGACAACAGCTAAGAGCTGAGTAACAGATCCCAGCAAGACAATATTTACCAGCCTCCCCATAAGGAAGTATGTGGCACAAGGCCGAGTTTAATGTGGGGCAATCCGAGCCCGTAGGCTCAGCCAAAAATTTCCCGTAACCCCGCATAAACGGGTTCGGGTCTGTCTCCTCTGACGAGACTCTGCCCTTCAACATGGCCTCATCCGGGTTCCTCCCTGCCTTCGGGCAGAGAGCTCGACAGCAGCCAAGATCTGAATAACAGATTCCAGCTAGTCTCTGTAGTCCATTGACTTACAGATACTTATAGGTAGTTACTACCTATAGTGCAGTCACTCATGGTGGTGACAGGTTATTCCATTACATCAGATATTAAAACATTTCATTCAAAGGAAGGCGATAAAGCCCCTAAGACAAAAGAGGTTACTAAGAGCAAAAGAAACTGAGAAAACGTTACTGAAGAGAAGAGGCAATAAAAGAATATAAATTAATAATGCAGAAAAAGGAGATTAACACTGGATTTAATTTTTTGAAGATTGTAGTTGACAGGAAAGTAAGTCGCCGGAACAGAGATCCACAAGCGAGAAGCTCGATCGAAGAAACTATTAGCATAGAACTTACGTTTACATCTAACAATTTCAACAGTAAAAAGGATGAGACCTAGCTGCCAATCTAGTACTGCGCTTAAATTTGGGAAGTCGAGATGCCAGTCGAGGAAAGCTCATCAGAACAATTACTATGAAAATATTTACAGAAAAGGAACTGGAAAGCTACGTTACGGTGGTGGGAAAGTGACGGAAGCAGAAATGCAAGGTCAGGGATTTTTAGATACATAGCAGAAGCACCAGACCGGCTGTGGCAGTAATATTCAGTGACAGACGTCTTAGGGATTCGTCACTGTAACCCAGTGTAATATCCATAAACACGTATCTCAAGTAGTGGGGAGAGTTCTGATAGTCAAGAGTCCCGATGTCAAAAGTTGATCTACATTAGCGAACACCCAAGCGTAATTGATGAACCTCTGACCATAATTTCTTTGTTGGTTCACCACCTGACGCGAACGAGGACGACTATGAACCAGTCTCGACGCCTATTCGCCAAAGTGCCATTCTTTTGTCAGTTCCCTCTCCTCTTCGTTTCGCTGTCCCGACAAGAGATAGGATGGGAAAAAAACTTGCTAGGCTGATCTCTGACGGACGTCATCGACTCTATTGTGAGTCGGACACTCGAAATAAAGCCAATTATTCATGCCCTAGCCATTATAGCAATTTTCATTCTGCCAAGGCTGTAAAATGAGAAATTTATATCGAATCCGGAACTCGCAATCAGACGAAATTAGATGTATGAGCCAAAGTGTAGCTCTCTTTGTGTGAGGAAGATAACACTACTTCCGGTAAACAGTTTGTCCCTATATTGCTTGGCCTGATCAATTAGAGGACGCTGTCAGTGAAAGACGGGAATGCGACACACAGCGGAAATGGGTGTAAGTTATGATGAAGCTGAGAAAGTGTAAAATAATCAAGAATAAACATATTTATCTTGACTCTCACATCAAGAAAGCCACAATCAACAACAAAAAAATAATGATAATAAAAGATTCAGTTAATCATTTACTTTCATTGGATGTTGCGGAGCCGACGAAATAAAGCAGATGTAGAAGAAAGAATTATTTTATTCCAGATGGAAAAGTCATGAAAATATGGGAAGAATTCCGAATATCAATAACCGGCGCCAAGTCCTTGTTTTGCGTATGACGAATTTTCTGGCGTGGGGGAAAAAAACAAACTTCTAAATGAATTAAGCGTAAGTGTATTTGTGTTTTCATGCTAAAAGATGGCTACGTTCTTAATTATAGACGATGACGTGATTATCGGATGAATTTATAGCGGCAATAAAGGTGAAAACTACAGCAATTATGAAATTAAAGACTTCGAAATGTTTAAAACAGGAAAATTGTTTCCCAGAATATGTAGTATACGGCAGACAAGAGAGAGAGAGAGAGAGAGACAGACAGACAGACAGAAAGATAGAAACAGAGACAGACACACGAACACGCACAAAGACAGAAACAAACAAAGAGAAAGAGAGAGAAATTGAAAAATAAAAAGAAGAAAAACGTGTAAAAAGAGAGGGTAACAAAAAAAATGATAGTGGAAAGAGTTGAAAGAATAGAGACGAGAGAAAAAAAAAAGAAAGAATGCGAAAAAATTAAAGCGAGAGAAAAAGAGAGTAAGAAAGAAAAAAAAGCGATGAAAAGAGAAAGCGAAAGAAAAAGAACAGGAAGAAAGTAAGAAAAAGAAAATGAAGTTAAGAAAGAGATAGAGAAAAAAGAAACAAGTTGGAAAAAGAAAGGAAAAAAAGAAAGAATTGAAGTGAAAGAAAGAAAAAGTAAAAGAGAACGTGAAAAGAAAGAAAGAAAGAAAGAAAGGGAAAGCAAGCGAGAAAAAGGGCGAAAAGAAAGTGAAAGAAAAAGGAAAGTAAGACAGAAAGAAAAATAGTAATAATAACGGAGAAGGGAAGAAGAGAACTAGAACAAGCTAACCCCGGTGAGCCAAATAAAGGGTTCAGTGTGAAATTCCAAGCACCCGAAGAAGGCTAGAGCAAAAAAAACGACCGAAACGTCGTGAATATTGCAATAAAGATGAGGACAATAGTCCGAACAATCTAACTAA
The DNA here is from genome assembly GCA_964036315.1 of Acanthosepion esculentum. Classification (NCBI taxonomy): domain Eukaryota; kingdom Metazoa; phylum Mollusca; class Cephalopoda; order Sepiida; family Sepiidae; genus Acanthosepion; species Acanthosepion esculentum. The sequence goes on along the minus strand of OZ038507.1, from coordinate 35,944,181 downwards.
TGTAAATAATCACAATAAGTCATCACAGAAATAGAGACAGATAAGGAAAGAAGGGAATTGAAAAAGTGAGAGAGTGAGAAAGAGAACGAAAGAAAAAGACCAAAAGCGAAAATGAGAGAAAGAAAAAGAAAGCGAAAAAAAGTAAAAATATGGTTGAAAACAAAAACGTATATTTAAAAAATATATTTGGCGAGATCTTCAAGAAAAAGAGGTTATTTAAAAAAAAAAAAAAAGCCTTCGAGACGAGGGCGACTTCGAAAGTGACTTCAGCAATGAAGTCTCTATTTCATCAGCTCCACGAGTGTGGCTTGGCATGGTAGAGTCTCTGGATAGTTTCCCTCTTGACGAGGTACCACTTGTAATGGGCCCTCTTCTATATGCTGGGTTCCTTCAAGATGTAGGCGACTATGGCTTTCCACAACTCCCTTTTTACTACCCCGCCCAACCCTCTCCTGCCAATCATTTACACAATCTTCTGAGGTAGGTTAGCCGCAGTTTTCCTCTTCCCCTCTTGCCTTCAACGTATCCTCTGATTGATTTATTTTCTACAGTTTAGCAACCCTCTGCAGGTTATTTAAAGCCAGAAAATATTTTTAGATTTACTTACTGATAAATTTTCCTGTTTCTTAATACTTTGCTTTGTTTCGGGAAGACCTCTTTCTCTATTCTAATGTAAAAAGTTAGATGTTAAGCAGCAGTTCAGTACTTTTTTCTTTGATTTTAATGAAATTTTCCTGTTTCTTAATACTTTGCTTAGTTTCAGGATGCCATATTTCCCTATTCTAATGTGAAAAAAAAATAGATATTACGCAGCAGTTCAGTACTCTTTTCTCTGTTTTCAATTAAATTTTCTTGTCTCTTAATATTTTGCTTTTGTTTCCGGAAGGCACATTATTCCAATGCGCCTTCGGATCTCTGTGTCACATTTACCATCGTCTGTTGTGATACTTCCCAGATAGTTAATAATTTGTATTTGCTTTGATCTGATGTCTCCAATTCGTGACTCGTGTCTTCGGCTATTCATTTCTCTTGAAGTACATAAAGAAAACAAATGTAAACTGGTGTAACGGATATCGGCTCGGAATAAGAAATCGAAGCGCCGGGTTCGAGTTGTAGTTGAGTTCGTTATATTCACTTACGTACAAATATCCTTGGGAAAGGTGTGAATCCAGCTATGGTTTGAATAGCGAAACAGACTAGGTTCTATAGCTTTGGTTGGCAATCAGTCTACTTCAGCACGAAATGACAGCCTAAATTTTGTCATATCTTTATTTTATTTACTTGTTTATTTTAATTGTTTTCGTGCGTGCCAATCGTAGAACCTCAAATGTTGCGCCCATCATTTTATCACTGAATCAAACATGCTAGATATGAGCAAATGTAGGCTAAATAGAATTGATTCCAGATGAAGATATGTAAGGGTAAGTTTTACTAATGTAAGTACTAAATGATTAGGAGCAGTGACATTTTAACGTAATTAATCTTATGAGTCATATTAATTTCCCTTCTCACTGGCGACAGGGATTAGGTTTTAAGGAAAAATGGCGGGTTTCAAGGCAGCTTTATTACACTTCATACAAGGTCCAACTAATGCAGGATTTGTTTAATCACGAAGCCAATGGGATGTTTTCCTTTCAAATTAATTATTTATGAGGTTCTTCCTGGTGTTTTTAATTTTTGGAAAGCATTTATCGTTTGAGTTGTACAAGAAAATTATTTTTAAATGGCTTTTCAATGAATGGGAGATAATTATTTTTCTCTGCGGAATTGGTCATTGTTTTGGCAGGGTGCAGTTTGGAAAAATGAGACATCAGGATCAAGCAGGTACGGATATTTCCCCCACCGGGTAGAATTGTAAGAGATGAAGAAAAACTCCGAAATCTGAGGGGCGCATTGGAAAAGCGAAAGGTGCCTTCCAGAAACTAAGCGAAGTATTCTCGAGGCCCTCGACAAAATCAATCGACAGATATGCAATATGATAGGTCCTGATCTGAAATCTAGTCTACGGTCGCTTTCTCACATACGTAGCGTGGCTTCCCGCTGTCTCTTCTATAAATATTTTCACTGTTCCGACGAGTTGCTTTCTCTGGTTCCCAGACAGCACGAATTTAAGCGAGCTACTAGGTTGGCATCTCGGTCCCGCCCTTTCACTGTCGAAACGGTTAAATGTAACCGCCTCTTCTGTTCAAACAGTTTCTCTCGCAGATCCCGTCTGTAGAATTCTCTTCCCTTTTAGTTTTTTTAAAAAAAAACTTCACCCCAAGCAGGGCGGAATTGCCGCTAGCACGTAAGTGGTTACAGACAGTGGGAGCAAGAGTAAAGAGGCGTGAAAGAAGAAAAGATGAAGTGAAGGACGGGGAATAGATCAAGACATCTAGAGATGTCGATTGACATTGCATTTGAATAGTCGGAGAAGCAAGTAAGAGAAAAGGAGTTCCACAAACGGGAAGTGCGAGACCTGAATCTATTGGAGTAGAAGAGACAGCTATATTTAACCGTTTCGGCAGTGAAAGGGTGGGACTGAGATGCCGACACGTTTAAATTCATACAGTTTGGCAACTAGCGAAAACAGCTCGTCAGAACAGTTACCGTGAAAGTATTTGTAGAAAAGACAGAGGGAGGCGATGGCACGTCTGTGAGAGAGCGAGTGTAAACGAGATGCCAGATCAGGGCCAGCCACATTGCATATTCGTTTCATAGTTGCTTCACTGATAACTATAAGCTTCGAATATTCAAGTGTAATGTCAATCGACATCTGATACCTCTGATCATGTTCCCCTCCTTTCTCTTTATTCTCTCCCCAAACACGCCTCTTTACTCTTGTTCTCTACCCTCTGTAACCCCTTGCGTGCTAGTGGCACTCCCGCCTCGCTTGGGGTGAAAATGCTTAAAAAAAGAAAAGTAGCTTTAAAAATGAAGGGCACTGACCTGCTATGTCCGTTTTCCTGTATGGCAAGATGTACGCTCCAGCCTTCCTCGGGTGGTTGGAATGTCGAAAGGAACCCTTTAGTTCGCACGCTGGGGTAGACTGTTCTAGTTCCACGTGACATGTCTAATGGATGTCATTTATCTCCTGTTAATTCATCACTCCAAGCACTCCACTGCCTTAAGCAGGTATTGAACTCACACTCTTTGGGCCCTGATCACTGGATCTAACTAACGCCTTTATCTACTGTGCTATGTGTCCTTGACGACATCTGTGCGTGAATTTCTGGGTATTATAAACCTAATGTCTTCAGCAACCATTTTTACCAGTGCGCGTATTGCAATTTTTGCTGTTATCATTGCATGTTTGCTTTTTTTTTTTTTTTACCAGACCTGTGCCATGTGTCCTTAAAATCCACCTCGTCAGTCATGTATCGACCCCATCCACTGTGCCAGTGAGAGAAAGAAAAAGACAAGACACATTGGAAAAGCGAAAGGTGCCTTCCAGAATCTAAGCAAAGTATTCTGACTAAATGATTAGGAGTATGCCTAATTTCTACTGACATGAAGTGGAAATATTATATTACATCAATAGCTAGATCTGTTGCTAGGATAGCGGGTTCACCGTACCGTGCTAAACAATTTTTATATCATATTTCGGAATATCTAGTGTGAAAGTAAATACAGCGAACGAGTGGAGTGCTTGGGGTGATGAATTAACAGAAAACATATTCCTGTTCGATGTTGCTGATGTTGGCTGGATCCGGTGACGGGACCCGGGAAGATGTGAGTTCAATACCTGGTTAAGGCAGTGGAGAATTTGGAGAGGGAAATTAACAGGAGATAACTGATAACTGACATTCATCAGACATGGCACGTGGAACTAGAACAGTCTACCCCAGCGAGCGAAATAAAGGGTTTAGTTCAACATTCCAACCCCCTAAGAAGGCCGGAGCAACAAAGATGAGGACAATAGTCCGAATAATGTAAATAGAGTAAGGAAGAAGTTTTAAAAAACATGGTAAAAAGGACACTTATTTTTAGAATCAGAAAGTGATAGTTGAAATTTCTAGGACACATAGAAAGGAAAGTGGGTTTGGAGAATTTGATACTCGCATGTCATATCGAATTTTGGTGGTTTGATTGATTCTGTTTAGAGGCATCTCAACGTCTGTGGGTTACTTAATGCCGAAATCTCAGTATTTTGTACATAATTTTTATGCTTTCAACTACAAATAGTTTGAGGCCTTGCCGCCAATCTAGTCTAGTGATACAGGCTTAGGCGATCACGTATCTTTCGATATATGACTGATGAGGAAGATTTTTTTCGGCGGTAGACCAGTTGCCATCCAAGGCTATAGAACCCGGTATGTCCTGCTGTTTATCAGTATCTGGTGTTGGGGAGAAGAAGAGGATTCATACTTTTCCCAAGGGTATTGGTATAAGTGAATATAATGGATTCGACTAGAATTCGAACTCGGTTCTCCAATTACCCAACCCGGGCCGCTATCCATTACTCCAACGTCCCTCCTTACAACGCTTAAATTCATAAAGTCTAGTTACCATAGAGGAAAGTTTATCGGAACAATTGCCATGAAGGTATATATGCCAGGTCAGGACCAATAACATTGCAGATTCTTCTTTGCATTTTATCAAGAATCTCTACAGTGTGTGCACCAGATCAGATGTGGCAGCAATATACAAAGCACGGACGAATAAATACGAGGGTCATTCAATAAATAAGGTGACTTTTTCGGTATAAGGACTTCTAATACAGATAGAAGCTTACTTTATTATTTTTTTTCAACGTAGTCTCCCAGAACTGTCACACACTTTTCCCATCTGTGCACAAGCTTCCGTATTCTCTCAGCGTAAAAAACTTTGGACTGATGTCTCAGCCAGTCGCTCACAACACTTGACTTCATCGTCACTTTATAAAACTTCGTGCCTCTCGTGAACGCTTTCAAGGGACCAAACAGGTGAAAGTCTGAAGGGGCAAGGTCTGGGCTGTAAGGGGGGTGAGAGAGCAGTTCCCAGCCCAGCTCGTTGATGGTCTGCACTGTTTGGGCTGCTGTGTGAGGTCTTGAGTTGTCATGATGCAAGATGACTCCTTCTGACTGATGACCCCCGCGTTTGTCCCAACAGATAAGCTCAAAGTCTTTGCAATGTCATCCACTGTCACCCTTCTCTCAGACTGAATGAGGTCATTGACTGATTCGATCACCTCAAGAGACCTCACTTCTGTAGGCCTCCCAGGCCTGTTTTCATCCTCAACACTGCTCCGTCCTTCTTTAAACAATTTAGCCCACTTGTAGACATTTTTTTGGCTGAAACATGTGGCCCCATACACAGATGACATTCTCCAATGAATTTCAACTGGTTTGCACCCTTCAGCAACCAAAAACATGATAACTGACCGCTGTTCAATCCTGGAGCATGCTTCTTGGTCAGCCATCTTTGTTAATCGCCAAAACTCTCAAAGTCTGCAAAATAAATTAAATCCATGTGAAAAAGAAGTAAAACAAAAAAAAATAATAAGCTTCTATCTGTATTAGAAGTCCTTATACCGAAAGATTCAACTTATTTATTGAATGACCCTCGTACGTAAGGTAGATTCTGGTGAAGAAAAATGTCTAGCACGACATAACAGACCGACTCTCCGAGCAGCAAACCTAACAATTGATCCAATATAATCATTCTACTTCATGTCAGCTGAGAAAGCGCAGCGAGTCACTCTCCTGGAGGTAAGCATCAGCCATCCTGATGGAAGGTAAAAAAAAGTTCTCCCAGATTATTAAAAGAGGGCAATTTCGGTTTTTGAGGCGTTAAAATTAACAAGCCGCTCCTTGCTTAATCGTTGTCTACAATTCTCCGTGGAAAGTACTATCGTCGAGACAATTTTGGGCTCGTTCGCTGTGTTTACTTTCACACTAGATATTCCGAAATGTGATGTAAAAATTGTTCAGCACGGTACGGTGAACCCACTAGCAACAGATCTAGCTATTGATTTAATATAATATTTCCACTTCATGTCAGTGGAAAACGTTAGTCCGAGAAAGCGTCATGAGTCCCCTGCCGATGGAAGACAAAAAAAAAAAAGGCTTCTCCCTGACGATTAAAAGTGAGCAGTTTCGTTTTGGAGGCGTTAAAATTAACGAGCCATTCCTTGTTCTAGTTCAAAGCAATTTGTAGGTCATTTCTTAGATTAGCTGCCAATTTGATCTCTTTAAGAGTTTCCGACGCGCGTTTCAAAATATCGCTGACTGTGGATCTTCTTATGTTTAGCCATGATCTGGGTTTCGGGAGTGTTTTCCTCCGCCCCGTGTCACAAACATTTAATTCCTCTTCAGCAGAGAATACGATCCTCTATTGTTTCGTTTTATCATTCGAATTCGAAGCCATTTTAATTTCAAAGCGGAAGAACAAAACGAGACTAATGCCGAAAAATAAAACCACAGAATAACTTGTCTCGCCTGTCCGGAAATGCTACTATCATTGTTCATTTTTTTTTTTACAATGATGTTCACCCTTACAAGGCCCGAGAGCCACTCTAGATAGAGGGTTATAGATTAAAAGGCACGGGTTATGCGGTTATGAGGGAGAGATATCGGTTAACCCTAGATTTGAACAGGTTACGATTATAGTAATCGGGAAAGCGTCCTCTAGGGAGTCGGTTCCACAAAGTAAGAGGTAAGAGGCACGCTTTATGAGGATATGTGGGGAAGATAACGATTAAACCTAGACTTGAACAGATTAAGATTGTAATGAGCGGGAAAGCATCCTCCTGGGAGTCGGTTCGACAAAGTAAGCGGTAAGAAGCATATTTTATGAGGATATGTGGGGAAGATAACGGTTAACCCTAGACTTGGACAGGTTAAGATTGTAGTGATCTGGAAAATGTCCTCTTGAGAGTCGGTTATAAAGAACAAGGTTCACGAAACGGTGCTGTTCGAGTGGGACTTACTTCTCACCAATGGAATATGGAGGGAATGAGGGTGGTTCGCTACAATGGGCGTGGCATGGCAGGATTAAGCCGTGAAGGTTAGGATTGATGGAACTAAGGAATGTAGTTCGCCTGAGCACTTTCCGTGAAAGTAGCGATAGAGGAGCGAGAGGCTTGCGACGTTTCGACTGTGAGGAAAGGGGTTGCAGGGTTGAATATAATTTTTCACCCAAAAGGACGCGGAGACTCTTTTGGACTCTATCGAAACTGGAAACTGAGGATTTGGGCAGATCCTGTCCAAATATGACAACAGCATTCCATTTTAGGCCTGATCTGACTCTTGTAAAGGTAGAGGATAGAACGAGGTGTCAGGTTCTTACTGGAGCGGTACAGGGAGCCGATCATTTTACCTGCATCTTTAGCGACGGATCGTATGTACGAGTTGAGTCCTGGGTTGTGTTTAAAGTCCAAAAGTCGTTCGAAGCACGGGACCTCCCTGAAGGAACATCCTTTCATCGTGACCGGTGATAGTTCACGGTCCTATCGGCGATGATAGAATGTGTCTAGTTTTGTTTTCGAGGCATTAAATTTCACGTCCGGATAATCGAGATCCTTATAATCGATGTCTTACTGCATTTGATTATATCTGATCGCTATAACTATTGTGAATCTAACTGCAATTCCAAGACCTTTCATTAATTCTAACTACTAACTGAAAACCCGCCCTGGGTGGTTGGGGTCTTATGCTATTTCACGCGGAAGGCACAAGTGAGATCAAGTGCCCCATTAAGATTTCACAAATTTGAGCTCAGCAATTATTCGCTCACACTTTATCTGAAAATCATTATCACCATGAACTCCTGGACAACGTTAAATATCTGCTGGAGGATTATACAAAAGGTTCAAAGACACGCATTTTGAATAGAATAGTTTGATTTTGTTTATTACCCCTAAATAAACTTAATAATGTGTTCGTTCCCCATTGCGTTAATATATATAACCTTGTACCAATCAAAGCGAAGCTTACTAAATAACAAAAGCACATGTTCGTTGTAGTAGAGACTTTGTATTCGCAGATTACAACTATAGTGACGCCGTTGAACAATACTGATGTCAGACGCCTTCGAATAACACTCGCACTTATAGTACTTGCTCGAATAGTACCGCGAATAGTAATCCGTGTACTAATCAGTATAGAAAGTAGTGTGGAAATAACGATCGTTAGAAGTTACGATATTTTCTACTATGGTCACGTGGGCTACTTACTTCAATAATGGGATTGCCTGTGTTTGCTCGCTGGCGATCTGCGTTCAAACTCAAGTGTCGGCAGCGACATTTTATTCTTATATAACAAGATGCATGCTGGGATTTATTTCTGACCAATAAAAAAAATGAACGATTCTCGGTCTCATCTCCAATATTTTTGTCACTTCGTGTCTTGAAGACGGAGTAATATAATGATTTTCTAAGCGTAGCTCAGAGGTGGCACAAGGCCGAAAGTATGGGGCACCCAGTGAGGATCGAACTCACTACTCAGTCGCAATTGTTCTAGCGAGACAAGCTTGATAACCATGACAACGCCTCGAGGTACCTAGTGATTTTCTAAGCGTAGCTCAGATGTGGCACAAGGCCGAAAGTATGGTTCACCCAGTGAGGATCGAACTCACTACTCAGTCGTAATTGTTCTAGCGAGACAAGCTTGCTAGCCATTACACCGCCTTTGTAATCGTTTTGCTTTATTACTGTTGGTTTTGACTTGCGTATATATTGCTTGCTTACTATTCTTTTGCCCTGTCACTTTTTTTTAATTGTTTATTGAGAACTTTCTCAATTCCTCTTGTTGAGAATTTTTTTCAGTTACACTTAAAAATAGGCAGTAAATACACTCTTTGAACAAAAAAAGTTGACATTTTTCCTACGTTTACTACACGGGGGAAATGAGAGTGCTTTGTCTTCGTTGAAGTGACATGGCTTGTTGTTATGGTAATTTACCCACGCACGCATGGACTCTCCCAGCTATAAATAGGAGCAGGTACTGCCTTTTGTTGGGGTGAAGTTCCTAGCAGGCAGCTCTGACAATCGGACCGAACATTCTTGTTGTAACACTCTCGTTTGTATATGTTTGTATTACTGTTTCTGTTAATATTTTTGTTTATCTCAATACCGGTAAAGTCAACCGTGAGTGTGAGAAATTTAAACAAGACGAAGTATCACCGAGGAGATATAAATATCTAATCTTCATTAAAGGTCTGTGGTAGGGGCCATATCATCCCTGAAATAATAATAATAATCATAATAAAGGAGGATATGCTGTAAAACAGAAAACACCGAGTGAAAGAGAGGCGTTTTCGAATAAGCAAAATATTAATATGCTGTAAAGACTTTGATATGTAAATGATACAGCAAGTTAATTTAGAACACGAAATACAATCTTTTTGCAAGTGTACAAAAGATAGCAGATTACTAATAAATTACTGGAACAATAATAATTTGGAACTTTTAAACAACGAAATGGATTTTGACACTATAAGAATCGAAGTTAAAATTAAGGATCTTTTGATCTAGAATTTATTTTTAAAACAAGAATCTCTGTAGTTTACAAAGAGCGGCAGAATAATTAAGAGCGAGGTGATAAACAATAGCATCTTGCTGTGAACCTTGGGAACCAATCGATGAAAAAGTAAATTGTTTATTCTTGGAGATGTGAAGTTGTACTTTGGTAGTATGTCAGCAAGTTCGCACCAAACTGGGACGTGAGGCTGGTTCTCTTAATACAGAGGCGAGCCAACCGGAGGAGAGAGAATTTTTGGGTTTGCCTATCTTCGAATGCAATCAGAGAGACGTCAGAGATTGAAAAGGAAGCGTCCACTGTTTGTTGCTGAAGCTGAGGGCGACGAAACAAAATATGGCGCTAACATCTAAGTACCGTTACTGCTGCTACTACTAATACTACTACTACTACTATTACTACTACTGAGAACAGGAACCTCGTAGGTTACAGTAGTTGCGCTAAGAACAGACCAAAAAGGGTTAAAACAAAGGCCACATCTCTCCTTACCAGAATTATTCGAAGTATTTGTGTTTGTTTGGTTATTGTTCACATACAAGAAACATTCAATCTTGTGCAACAAGAATTATTTTTTTTGTGTGTGTTTGCTTATATATATATATATATATATATATATATATATATATATATATATAAACTTTTATCCCTTTAAAATCGAATCGACTTGGTTATATTTATTTTAATGTTAACCCGATTCTCACCCGACGAACTTTCAGAAGGACCAACGAAGAGCTTCCGGATTTCTACGATCTGATGACCACTCTCCAGGATAAAAACAATCACAACGTGTGTGGGGGGTGGCTTCGAATTGACATTGGGAACCTGAGCCTTGTATCTAACCTGTAATACTGGACAATACCGGACCAACGGCCAGTCTTGTGCAGTGCGTGGGTCCAGTGGGGTGAGGATACTGTGTTAAGGTCTAACATCGAGCAACGATGCGGAAATATGTTTTCGAATTCTTAAAAAACTTGACCTGGATTCAAAGTTAACGATGAACTGTTGCGGAAGAGTGCCAAGAATTGCCAATTTAAAGCACGATACAGCGAAAATCGAACATAATGGCACGCCAGAAGTAATTCGAAAAAAAACACATTAGTACAAAGAGGTAACATCTGAAAAAAAATAATGCCAAACTTAGCTGTGGTATGCTTCATTTCAGAAAGGACTGTCCATTTAAAACAAAAAAATGTTTTAATTATAGAAAAACAGGTCACAAATGAAGCTACTGCAAGACAAAAAACAAAAGAAATATACAAATTAACTTGTTAAAATGAGTGCTATCAGCTAAAAATCCGGAAAGTTCAAATAGAAAATTCGTGACAGTAAAAATGAATAACGCCACAGTGAGATTTTAATTGGACACGGGTAGTGATATTACAATTATTGATGAACAAATTTAGAACCGAATTGACAAGCCTAACTGGAAAAAAAACTATAAAGTTGCTAGAGAAATATCGGGTAAGAAATTAATTTTTCTTGGGAAAATTACGTGTAACATCGCTTTTGCGGGTAAAACTAAAAACGCAGACGTTTACGTATTAAAAAATTCCAACTCGAATTTACTAGGCGTTGATTGGTTAGAATTATTTAAACTATGGAATTGGCCGATTAATTCATTCTGTGGAAAAATGAATTGTTCGTCAGAGACAAAGATTACAACTAAAGAAACACTGAGTAAATTAAAAAGTAAATTCACGGTTATTTTCTCACAGGAGTTCGGAAAATGTACAAAGACAAGGGCCCTTTTCAAATTTAATGGAAAATGTGATACCCGTTTTTAAGTCTATAAGAAAAATACCCATTGCTGCGTTGGAGGCTATTAACACCGAACTGGATACGTTAGAAAACCGCAGAGTTATTGAAAAAATAGATTATTCAGAATGGACCACGCCGTTGATTTATGTTAGAAAGAAAAATAATAAGATTCGTGTATGTGTAGATTTTTCAACTTGGTTGAATGACTTCCTTCTACAACATGCATATCCCTGATCAACTCTAGAGGATATACTTGCCAAATAAAATGGTGGTAATTTTTTTTTTTTTCAAAAATTGACCTGTCTGAGGCATATCTTCAAATCGAAATGGATGAGGAATGCCAAAAGTATTTGACTATTAATACACATAAAGGAATCTACAGGATTAGAAGATTAACCTTCGGTGTAAAAGTAGGCCCAGTTATTTTCCAGCAAATTATGGATACGGTGTTAGCTGGACTAGACGGTGCCATCACTTACATAGATGACAAAAGAGCGCTACGAAAATACAGCAGGCAAAACTGATTCTGTGATTATTTCAGAGACCACATGATTACGGTTTCAAACTCAGTGAACAGAAATGTCAGTTCTTTATGGATAAGATTAAACGTTTAGGTCAGATAATCGACGAAAAAGGAAGACCAGATCCCTCTAGAGCAAGTGCGATTAAAGACCTACCTCCACTGACAAATTTGGTGACCCTATAATCATTTCTCGGGTTAGCGAATTATTATAATATTTATGTGCCAGATATGTACATATTGCGAGCCCCTCTGAATAATTTACTTAAGAAGAGTACAAAATGGAATTGGTCGGTGGAATGTCAAAAGCTTTCGAAGGAATTAAAAAAAAAAAACTACCAACTTCAGAGTTATCGCTAACAAATTATGACCCTCACCAAAAAGTAATACTAGCGTCGGACGCGAGCGAATACGGTATATGAGCGGTAATAGGCCATAAATTCGAAGACGGTACAGTGAAAGCAGTCGCCCATGCTTCAAGAAGTTTGACAAATACAGAAAAATGTTACAGTCAAATTGAAGAGAAAGCCCTTGCCATAATTTTTGCTGTAAAACGATTTCACAGGATGATATTATGAAGAGAATTCATACTGCAAACTGATCACCGTCCATTATTAAGAATATTCTGTTCTAAGAAATGGATTCCCACGTATACTGCAAGCAGACGACAGCGTTGGGCTTGCGATTTTATTGAACTATGGCTTCAAGGTAGAATTTCTATCGTCAAAAAAATTGGGACACGCAGATGGCTTGTCTAGATTGATATCCAAATGTAAAGAAGACTTTAAAGGTACAGTGATTGCTTCGCCTGGAATCGGAAATTAAAAGCCTGCTGTGTGACCCTATTAAAGAATTGCCGGTCACGTTAGACGATATCAAAACTCATTTAAAAAAGGACACATTTATTCAATAAAAAAAAACAAACTATGAATGACGTTAACTCGAAATGGAGTAAAACTAAAATTAAACCTGGTAACAATAATACAGCATTTTCTATTTGTGACGGAGTACTTTTCTACGCGGAAAGAATAGTAATTCTGCCAAAAAGGAGTTTGAAACAATTCCATATAGGACATCCGTGTATAGTGAGGATGAAGTCCCTGACGGGAAGTTTATTGACAAAAGTTGGACAAGATACTCAAAATACAGTTAGAAAATGTAATGGTTGTAATTCATCAGCAAAATCACCACCTATACATTATCAACCATGGCCGAGCACTGATAAACCGCGGTCAAGATTATATATAGACATTGTTGCACCACTAAACGGTTCATACTATTTAATTGTGGTCGACAGTTTCACAAAATGATCCGAGATATTAAAGTGTAAACGGCCTACTATTGCAATAACAATTAAATTCTTGCGCGAACTTTTTTCAAGGTTTTGAGCACTTAAGAGTGTGGCATCCGATAATGGAACTCAATTTACTTTCAGTGATTTTAAACTTTTCAGCAAAAACTACGCGGTTGAACATTTGAGAAGGTCGATTTATCATCCGAGGTCGAATGGTCAAGCTGAGGGTGTTGATATCTTCAAAGCTAAAGGCTTGAAAACTGAAGAAACAGCACTACAAGAATTTTAGAGCTTATATTGAATGACGTCAAATGCAAACGTCACTGCGAAAACGTCACCTGCAGGGCTCATGTTTGCTAGGTAAGTTAGATCCATTTTTGGCAAATTATTGCCAGGGAATAAAAAGAAAAACAATTTACAACTACCAGGTAATTTAAGATCGGCGATAAAGTCTTCTTCAAAATCTCTAAGGCCGGAAAGGAAAATTGGCTGGAAGGAAAAATTATTCGCCGCCTTAGAAATATGATGCACATTTTCCAAAGTGGATGATTTGTATATAGAAGCCATATAAATCAATTGAGGTCTAGATATACACAGAATAAAAAAAAACAGTACAATTTTCTTCACCGATGGAATTATTTTGCGATACCTTTGAAATACCTATTCCCAAAACTAATATTGCAATACAACGCCAGGGTAAGTGAAAACGTAATCCGACTGAAACGTTGGAAGTGGGCCCATGTCGGAAAAAGTATCGACTAAAGGAAGTTCATATCTAAAAAGTGGGGTGTTGTGGAGATGAACACACCTCTCTAGAATATGACTTAGACCCATCCAGAAATCGTCAGAAGAGAGCTAGCCGGGGTAGGGGAGTCGAGCCTTATATCCTTACTACAGAATTCAATAAGACTACGTCGACTCCATGCGACAATATATATATATATCTTCATTCAATGGAAGGGAGACGTAACAATATCAAACTCGCTACACAGCAATAATGGTCAGCCGAGATAGCTCGTTAAGCACTACCCTACGAAGAGACGTTATATAGAAAGATTGGCTTAGTTTTACACAAGGCTACAAGTATGGTGTACCTAGTAATGATAGGACTCATTACTCAGTAGTAAGCTCGTTACCCATTACCCTTCGCCGACGTATCCGACAATTCAGTACGGATATATAACTGCTTATCTCTACTCCAGAAACAGTTATAAAAATAATTATGGCGGTATATTTCAAGCGCTTAAACTCATTGCAGTAAAAGACTCGGTTATGAGAATCAATATTGTTTCCATGGTAACGCGTTACAGTGATACAAATTTGGCAGATAGCTCTGGTCTCCTTCGTTGGGAAGAAAGGTCAGCTCATAGTAAGAATTATAAGTATCGTCCATTGATACGATGAGATCTATTTACAGCAGATCAAGCAGCAGAAGAGAAAAAGTACTTCTTATATGCCGTGCCCCAGTCGGGAGGTGGCAATTCATAGCTCTCTACAACTTCCTGTCTTTTATAGCTCTTAGCAGTGTTTTCTGTTTTTAAATTATTTTATTACAATCCTTCTTATTCCTTGTTCTATCATCCATGTAAACAAACTTATTAGGTAGGTAATTTGCCGGATTGAGGAATTGGTATTTACTAACCTCTATCTCTGTTTCTTTCCTTAAACCAAAATATGTGACTCTTCAGGACTGCCAGTCTCACGGATTGAACTCACAACTGCCTAGATACGTTTTTAACCAACGCTTTAAGCATAAAAGACCTGCGCTTCGGCAGGGTGTAATGGTTAGCAAGCTTGTCTCTCTAGAGCATTTACGACTGAGTAGTGAGTTCGATCCTCACTCAGTACCCCGTAATATCTGGCTTGTGCCACGTCTAAGCAACGCTTAGAAAAAAAGGACACCTCGACGTGGTGCAATGATTCACATAATTTTGGTCTTGTGCCACAACTAAACAACGCTTAGAAAATCACCATAACAGACGTGTCAAACATCGTCGGAGTTAGGTTAGGGTCGAAGTGAAGAAATTTCTTTTGACCATTAGGTTAGGGGTCAAAGTGAAGAAATTTCTTTTGACCATTAGGTTAGGGGTCAAAGTGAAGAAATTTCTTTTGACCTTTAGGTTAGGGGTCAAAGTGAAGAAATTTCTTTTGACCATTAGGGTAGGAGTCAAAGTGAAGAAATTTCTTTTGAACATTAGGTTAGGGGTCAAAGTGAAGAAATTTCTTTTGACCTTTAGGTTAGGGGTCAAAGTGAAGAAATTTCTTTTGACCATTAGGGTAGGAGTCAAAGTGAAGAAATTTCTTTTGACCATTAGGTTAGGGGTCAAAGTGAAGAAATTTCCTTTTACCATTTTGAAATGTTCTCTAAAGACGATTTAAAATTATAGGCGAAAAGCTGTTGGTTTATGCTTGTAAAATATGTTTGGTTTCGTTTCGTTTCGTTTGTTTAACGGCACATCAGCTCCTTATGGGTCATTTAATGCTGAAATTTTTTCTCTTGCTAGTAAAATCTATTGCTTGAATTTTTTACTATAAAAATGTATTTTTATACTTTCATAGTGATTTGACCTCGGTTTGGGGTGAGGGTCACTATTTGCCCATAGCTGGGACCCTAACAGGTGCTACCAACCCGGGTCAGAGTGGATCTGGGAACAACAGCGATTAAAAGGTGGTTCTACGCTCCTCACAAACTCCCGATCAGAAGATTTGCTGCCGGATGTAGTTTATCGTCATACCGAGGAAGTTGTAGAATCAGACGCTGTTAATGAATGCATAAATATTCAAAGCCTGATAAATTTGTCAGAGCTAAATTTTATTCTGTTTATCTTGGTTCAACGAAGAATAATCGATAAGCTTTATTGGGTTAAACCATAAATTTACACAATTTATGTCTTAAGCCAATAAAGCTTCCTTGTTTATCTTCGTTTATCTGCGAAAAATTCCGAGATTAAACCAAAAGAAAAAAAAAAAAAAGAAGGACCTTTTTTCTTAAATGGAAAGATTGGATAAAACATGCAGGGAAAAATTATAGAGGCTGATGCGCCATAGAAAATATTATACTTCCATTCCATTACTATGGTCTGTTTGTAGTGCCACTTCGCAGCTGAGTACCTGACTACCTCATGTTTAGTCAGGTATTCATTCATGTTTAGTATGTCTTGTGCAAAGTTGACCTGACGGAGCTTATACTACAGCCGAATTTCTCCGACTTTGGTCATGGACACCTGGTCGTCGTCGTCAGCAGCAGTCTAGGAAGCCTCTCGCACGTGTTATCACTGCCCTGGGTGTGCTGCCAGTCCTATGGGCAGATTTGACCTGCAACCCGCTGAAACTCGCTGTAGTTACTCCCAGCTGAACTCCTCACTGGTGGGAAACACAAACCCACTACAGGAGGTCTTGTCCACATAATTCGGTAACATAAGCGAGGAAGATTTCTTTTTAAAAATTTTATTTGTATCTATTTATTTTTTTTTATTATTTTTTTTTAAATTATCGTCTTTACTGAACAAAGTAACTAATAATAACAAAACAAAAGTCATTGAAACAAAGCAAGTTCAGTCGACCAATGACGACAATTCCAGAACAACGTAACTATAAATCATTTTTTCTATCCTCTGCCAGCCGCTATGATGGAGAAAGCATTACCTCGAACCGTCGCCAGTGAGACACGCTGCAAGAGCCACTCCGTTTCGCGAGGCTCGTTCCTTAATCGCGACGCAATCGCGCCAATCCTCCGAAGGAACGCCATCGAACGAGGGCCAATAACCACTGAAGTCTCCACTGCCACAGGAGTATAAAAAAATCTATCAGCAAGAGAAGAATATTTAGATATTTTTTTTTTATCTCTGCGTCTCGTTGCTAATATCGCATAAATAATGGACATATCAGAGATGCTGTTTGGTTCCAGTGAAAGAAAGAAAGAAAGAAAGAGGAGGTGATAATGCTCTCATGTGTTTAACATCTGCTTCGATGAAATGGAAAAACTTATCTTTTTATTTGTACTTTCTTACTTATACACACACATACACACACGCACGCACACGCACACATACACACACACACACACACACACACACACACACACATATATATATATATAATGACCTTCATTCATTCTTTTGATTGTTATTGCAATATATTGTTTAAGTTGTTGAGCTCAAAATAGAAAGGGAAATTTCCACGTCTATTTTCATAGTCGTAGAACTTTCAAGGAGCTTATTCAACGATTAACTTAAAAAGTTCAAATAGAAAAACCGTGAAATCTTCACGGTTAATGAATATACTTAGAATTTTTATGTAATTTATTGATTAAGCATAAAAGCAAAAATGAAAATGTCTTCCTTAATGAGACGCCTGAGTCCGTTTTAATTTCGCCAGACTTTTAATGTTTGCGGCTGAATTAGATAAGAAGAGCAGCCGTGAATTCTTTTAAACATTTCCAGCAGTCAATCGTGGATCCTTTTTGATTTCATAATAAATTCCATCGCTTAAACTGTTTGTACGCGTCTGTACTTCTTTCAGAAGCCGTTGATTTAATCCTGACCAAATTTTATGAATTCTAGACATATATATCCTGCTTTCTATCGAGCACTTTATTTTCTCATTCGCATGGTCTGTAATTAAATCCGACGCAAACACTAGTTAGAATTTTCATTCTATTTCAACCGGAAGTTGTGTTTTCTAGTGTCCTAATATGGCTTCCAGTTCACTGAGAATAGTTACGATGTATGGATCAGTTAGAACAAACTGAGTATAGGAGAAAAGGAATTTGAACATAGACTAAGCTGCGTTCAGAGGTAATTTCGCCCAACACAGCAAATTGTTATTAAAAAAAAAAAAAACATTAATCTAAAAACGCGAGCCATATTCTTAAAATAGCCTCGTCAGATCGGGAATTTCATATAAACGTCACGCATGGCACCAAACCCGTACAGAAATATCTAAACTGTCAGGTATTTACAACAGCATTTTAAGATCAATGGATTTGAGCGGGTGAAGTATATTGGTCTTGATAAAGATCACACTTCTTCGAGCTTTGTGAACTGGCGAGACACAGTCAAAAACAATGAACTGTAGCAGAAATTACATCACTTGAGGGCATTCAACAGCAGCAACAGCGGCTAAAATGAATATCACATAAAACTTGGAAAGAAAATAATGACATAATCAAGATGTTGACGTACCACATGACCTCAAACGAGGAAACCCCCATCAATAGTGGAAAGAACGACACCAGCGTTTGAACTTGAGAAACCTATTTTCCTGAAAAATTGTTTTAGCAGAAACATTTTTATAAATTCCAACTGACAGCAGTACTGGCTGCTTGGTCAATGAATGTTGGTGATGAAAAAGAACTTCCATTGGCCTTACATCAAGCTTACATAAATTAAAAAAATGTTGCACCCGCGCGTGAAGCGCACACACACACACACACACACATACACACACACACACACACACACACACACACATATATATATATATATATATATATATATATATATATATATATATATATATATATATATATATATATGTATACACCGAATGTAACAGAAAAAATTTCCCAAATCGGGTGAAAGCGAAAATTGTCCGTTAGATTAAGCTCTGAGCTGTTGTATCTTAGAAATGATTAAAGATATTTTACTGGAATTCTCCACGGTTTTTATAACACTATTGGACTCTACTTTGAGCAACAATAATGTATAATTACTCTCCAAGCTTAACAGAAGAATCGTGATGAATTCGATCATAAACGAAAATGACATGTTCATCATTAATTAATCATAGCTAAGGATCGGATGCTCACGAAGGATTGAAATTAAGTTCATATATATATATATATATATATATATATATATATATATATATATATTATTCCAGGATCATTTTCCAACTTATTCAAGATGATGTTTGCCTTCTCTAACTTTTGAACTTTCTGTCTTGGAGTAACAAGGTGCCATACACACTTTACGTGAGATTTCATTTTCAAGTCTTTTTTCACTGCTCCTTTGGACTGTCATAGCTGAAACTCCTCTCTCACGTGCCAAACCTGTTATGTATTGAGTTGGATCTTTTCTAATTTGGTCTTTTTATCTCTAAGTTGAAATGATGATCCCTCTTCTTGTTATGACCTTCTGATCGGGTTTTCCTCTCTACAGTTCCCTCTTTTTTAAACTTATTCAGCGATCTCTTGATGGTTCTTGAATGGGTTTGAAGAGCGAAGCCAGAGCATGAATGTTGATACCATTACTGAAGGCCTGAATGATCTTTTTCCTCTCACTATTGCTCATTTAAGAAGACTTTTAGCCTGTTCCCTTTCAAAGGGTTTTCCTTACGGCAAATGGCGTCAAGATGTGTAAACAAATTATCTGAAAATCTGGAAAAAAAAGAAGCCCAGTTTAGTGGGCTTTTTTTTAGATATTAAACATTTTGTGGGATGGACAATTATGCTGTTAAATGCTGTTACAAAATTTGAACAATTTTGCTGTTACACCTGGCATATATTCAAACGTTAATGGCAAACATCACGTTGAAATGGCGGTTCCCATATGATCACTGAAGCAACGTCGAGTCTGGTTAGTACCTAGATGGGCGACAACTTGGTGGTGTAAGCTTGGATGTGTGGGTGGTGCAATGAATAATAACTCGGAATTGTAAATCGGAGAGCCGAGTTCCAATTCCTGCTGTGTTCGTTCTATTCAAGTGAATATAACAAACCCAATGGAAATTGGAACTCGACTCAAATACCCTTGGGAAAGATATGAATCCACCTCATCCACCCCCACCTATAGGTTAATTAGTAAGGCTTGTATCACTAAACCGTTATCTCCAAAACAATTCTTACAATCTAAAAATATTTTCTGGCTTCAAATAATCTGTAAATGTTTGATAAGCCGTAACAAATGAATCATTCAAACACTTATGTGGTGGATACTTATATATATATATATATATATATATATATATATATATATATATATACTAGCAGTATAACCCGTCTTCGACCGGGTGTTTCATTAATGGGAATTTTTGCTGTTCAGTTGGAGCAGTTTAAGTTTAAAGTCAGCTCACCCAAAAATCAATATTAGTAACAACATCCCCAAATGGGGGGAGGGGTAACAATTTGAATGGGGGGGGTGGCCCTAATAAGGGCCGTTTTTGCGTTGTCAATCTTGCAAGGAAGGAACCTCTTCCCTGGACCATCATAATAATACGATAATTATTATTTATAATATATTTTTTATAATATATTTTTTTATAATTCTAATAATCTTTTGCGTTAGATTTCAACTCTCTAAATTGATTGTACGCTGTTTTTTTTTTTTTTTTGCAGACATTAATTTTTGTCTTTGATTTTTTGCGCAGAGTGTAAAAAATCAGTTTTTTCGATTTTTCACCTTCAAGGTTGGAATTTTTTCCAGCCAATTTGGACTCAAAAACGGCACTGAAGAATTATCTATCAAAAAAAAAAAATTTCATCGAAATCTGATGAAAACTGTGGAAACGCATAAACAACATCCGATCACGCACATACACACGCACACGCGCGCGAAGACACACATACACACACACACACATACATACACACACACATTTTGAGAATTATATATATATTGGGTTGGTGCATAATTATCAGGCGTTTTTAAATAACATTTATTATGAAAAACGAAACTTAACAATTCAACAATAACATTTTAAATGATTATTCCGGAGCGTGTGATTATCGACACGCATTTTTATAACCTGAAAATAAAATATTTTTATTAAAAAAAGTAAGCAAAACAGCAGTTTTTATTAACAAAATGCCTGATAATTATGCACCAACCCAATATATTACTTCAATATTTAATATATTAGTGTATACCTGTACTTAACTTTTTTAGAAATATAAATGGGATAAAGATATATGATTTCTCTTTATATATTAAGAACAATTTTAGCGAAAAGAAATATGACCAAATGGAAAAAAAGTTTTCGTGTGACGCGTTTCGACCTTTCAGGCTTCATCAAACTGAGTTGATGCGACTGCACCTTCGCACGAACGAGATTGAAATTTCTCAGCCCCTCTCTTTCGTTCGTGCGCATACGTGGTAGTCACATTGACGTAAACATAAACTCAGATGAAGCAACTATTTTTAGCCGACGCATTTCGTCCTCTGACAGACTTTGTCAAGGTAAGGAAACAAAGAAAAGTGTACTGAACTGCTATGTAATATTACTCCTCCTATATGGCAGAGAATGATGGACAATCTCCTAACAAATTAAGAAAAGACTTGAAGGCGCATTGGGATAGCGAAAGACTTTCCAAAAGCTAAGCAAAGTAAAAAAAAAAAAAGGGGGTGGGATTTCGTTAAAAAAACAGAAAAGAGTGCACTTATATAATATCAGTTCTCCTATATGACAGTGGATTCTAGACAATTTCCTCACAAAACTTGAGGCAACAGAAATGTGGTTCTACAGAAGGATGCTGTGAATATCACGGACTGAACATGTGAGCAACGAAGAAGTTATAGAAGAAATGGAAACTTTATCAGAAAGAAACAGTGGAAATTTCTAGGGTGCGAAGAAAGCTTTGTAATTTTGACAGTCATGGGATACATTGAAGGCAAACATCGCATATCCTACCTAGCGAGCTTGACTAAATGTAACAGGGATTAGGAGATTCCACAGACGTGCTATGGCCTCCCTCTGTCTCTTCTATAAATATTTCCACGGCAACTGTTCTGACGAGCCACTTTCTCTGGTAGCCGGACTACATGAATTTAAACGAGAAAGGTGGGACCGGTTGGCCTCTCGGTCCCACCCCTTCACTGTCAAAACGGTTCGATTTAACCGTCTCTTCTCAAACAGCTTCCTTCTTGTGGAACTCCCTTCCCCTTACTTGCTTCCCCGATGACTATAATCTTCAAATATTCAAGTGTAATGTCAATCGACATCTGACATCCTGGGCTTGTTCCCCGTCCTCCTCTGTATCTTTTCCTCAAACACGCCTCTTTATTCTTGTTCTCAATACTCTGCAACCCCTTGCGTGCTATTGGCACTCCCGCCTTTCTTGTGTGTGAAAAAAATAAAATAAAATAAAAAATAAAAAAAGATAGCATAAAGATAAAAATTTACTAAGAGCTGCAAAGGAGAGGACATTTTGGATATCTATGAACACCAACGTTCTGAAAGGACACTGCATATAGAAGAAGAAGATTAAATATTTAATCTACAATTATTTGCCTCGGTGCCGTAAGTTTTCCATGTTTGTTTATATTTTTTTTTAAATCTCCTTTGTATTTTCAATTTAGTTTATGATAAGCAGAAATCATAACGACAATAACACAGCCTCGGTAGAACAGTCTATATCACGGCTATATTCAGTGACACCCCCCTACGAGGGCACATGTGGCACAAGTCCGAGTTTAACGTGAGTCATCCGAGCCCTTCGGCACAGCCTTGTTCGGGTTCCTGTCTGCTCAAGGCAGAGAGTTCGACAGGAGCTGCGAACAGTCACAGCCTCGGTAGAACAGTCTATATAACTGTTTCCCGAGGTTTACTTTCCTACTACTTTTTAGTAAGTGGAAGAGTCCACAATAGCCCCATTAGAGGGATGACGCCACAACAGTAACACTCTACCGGCAGTAGTTCTTGAGCCTTGTGATTGGGTAGATGCTTCCCTGGTTCCTACGATCTTACAGTCTAGGGGTCACCTGTGATCTACTCTATATATCCTGCATAATATGCACCCCTTGATCTACCCTGTACAACGACCATTCATTTTAGTTTTTTGACTAAAAATTAAGAGAGTAACTATATACTTTTCTTTTCGGCCGACAACCAATTTTCCTGCAGACAAAATGCTGCTAGCTTCTCACTGCCCTATTGCCATTACTATGGCAGATGTTCAGACGATTCATTGATTTGTTTTGTTCGGCTTATAAACTATTTGTAGGTTATTTTAAAACCGGAACATATTTCAGGTTTGAGGCGGCTGCTGACAATACCCGGTGTTTCTAAGTTCTCCCCATTTAAGTACTAACACGACTTCGATTATCAATTTTTTTTCAGCCTGACTGTTCAACCGATCTACATTCCTTAGTTCAACCAGTCCAGACCTTCACAGCTAGAGTCCGACATGCAACTTACACGGGGGGTCGTCTCATTTCCATTCAATTCGTATTTCCGTGGTAAAGTTCCGCTCAAACACCCTTCTCCAGAAATTTTAATTTGTGGAACCGTCTACCAAGATGATGCTTCTCTGATAACTGACACTCTTAACGTCTCAAAATCTAGGCTCAACCGTAATCTACCCTACAGATCATTATAATATGCACCACGTGATCCTCTTTGTATGCCCGTAAAACAACCATATTTGGTAACTATTGTGACCAAGTAATTGGTTAAGGAATAACAAAACAAAAGGTTGCAGATAAATAGTGTATTGTACAGTAAATACAACAGAAGAGAGTTACGCGACTTGGGAGTGTGTGTCAGTTGACCAGCGTTCGGTCTATATCACGGTTATATTTAACAGCCCCCCCCCCCCCACGAGGGTTATATGTGGCTCAAGACTGAGTTTAAAGTGTGTCATCCAAGCCCGTAGGTTCGGCAAAAAATCCCCGTAGAACCCGGATAAACGGGTTCGGGTCTGTCTACCTCCCCGGACGAAACTCTGCCCTTCGGCACAGCCTCGTCCGGGTTCCTCTCAGTCCAAGGCAGAGGGTTCGACAGGAGGTGCGAACAGTCACAGCCTCGGAAGAACAGTCTATATCACGGCTATATTCTGTGACCCCCCCTATGAGGGCACATGTGGCACAAGGCCGAGTTTAACGTGGGTCATCCGAGCCTGTAGGCTCTGCCAAAAAATACCCATAGAACCCGCATAAACGGGTTCGGGTCTGTCTACCTCCCCGGACGAAACTCTGCCCTTCGGCACAGCCTCGTTCGGGTTCCTGTCTGCTCAAGGCAGAGAGTTCGACAGGAGCTGCGAACAGTCACAGCCTCGGTAGAACAGTCTATATAACTGTTTCCCGAGGCTTACTTTCCTACTACTACTTTATAGTAAGTGGAAGAGTCCACAATAGCCCCATTAGAGGGATGACGCCACAACAGTAACACTCTACCGGGAGTAGTTCTTGAGCCTTGTGATTGGGTAGATGCTTCCCTGGTTCCTACGATCTTACAGTCTAGGGGTCACCTGTGATCTACCCTATATATCATGCGTAATATGCACCACTTGATCCACCCTGTACTCCCTTACAACGACCATATTTAGTAAAACTCTATCTTGAGTGGTTCTCGAGCCTTGCACTGGGTGAATGCTTCCCCGATCACTATGATCTTAACCTCTTCAAGTCTACCCTACATATTCTCGTAATATGCTCTCTTCATTTCCTTTTGTACAGCCTTATTCAATGGCTTGTATTGGGTGAACAAAAGTATTAAAATAATTCTCTAACTTGAGTGGTTCTCGAGCCTTGCATTGGGTGAACTTTAGTATATAAAAAAAGAACGATCCAAATAGCAAGGCATATAATAAAGATCCGACATTTTTTAAAAATTGGTGACCAAATATTCTTTCAGACACTTGAAAGGTCGCCCTTGTCACATTCAAAAGCCGTTTCGAGGGAAAATCGTACAAAATCTGAAGAAAGGGTTCTTTATTAAAATTCTTAACTCAGCTGGAAAAAAAAATCCATTCTTCAACAATTAATGTCAGGAACCGGAAAGACACGACTTGACCTTTTAAATCTTGAATGACCGCCGCCCAATTTGGCCGTGTCATCAGATGCCAACTGAGATCTCGTTTGATACTGGAGAAAGGTCTGTTAGCAGGCATTATTTATACAACCGGAAGTTCTCGCTTTCAGTTCAACAGGAATGATTTTTTTCCGAAAGCGACAATTTGAATCCGAAAATTCAAACATTTCGCTTGGTATATAAGAAAAGACAGCTTTTTAAAACCTAATTTGTTATTTGCGAAGGAAAATCCATAAAAATATCTTGTTAATGATGTAGATTCGACAATTTTATACTGGATTTGTTAAATGACGGCATCGTTTGATTTTGTAACTACAAAATACGAACTCAGCGATCATATGTTTATAAACCAATCATTTTCTTTATTTATTTTTGCAAAATCTGCATTACCTGACTGGAATAAATAATTGGGTTTAGATTTTGGAAATAAATTATCTATAAATAATATTTAAAAACTGACATATTTTTCTATACAATGAAAAACGTGTTCAGGAAATTAAAACAGTGTGTTTGACTCAATGCTAAGCATACACTGTGCTTACGGTCATATCATGTGGAAACACCGGTTCTCGTCCAATCATCAAAGTTAAGCAACGTCGAGCCTGATCAGTAACTAGATGAGAGACAACTTAGGAATACCAGGTGCCGTAAGCTTGGATGTGCGGTTGGTGTAATGGATAACGACTCAGGATGAGAAATCGAGGAACTAGGTTCGAATATATATACCGTGTGTAAGTGGAAAATTGTCCAAATCGTGTAACAGCAAAATTGTCCAATTGTTAGATTAAGCTTTGAATCATTGTATCTTAGAAATGATTAAAGATATCTTACTGGAATTCTCTGAGGGTTTTATAACACTATTGAACTCTACTTTGAACAATAAGAATGTATTTAGCTCTAAGTTGAAATGATGATCCCTCTTCCTGTTGTGACCCCCTGATCCAGTTTTCCTCTCTACTGTTGCCTCTTTTTAAAACTTATTCACCGTTCTCTTGATGGTTCTTGAATGGACTTTGAAGATGGAAGCCAGAATATGAATGCTCGTACCATTACTGAAGGTTTAAATGATCTTTTTCCTCCCACCATTGCTCAAATGGGAAGACAGAGGGGCTGACATAAAACGATTTTAGCCTGTTCTCTTTCTAGCTGAATAACTCAAAGGGTTTTTCAGCGATTCTTACGACAAATGGTGTCAAGATGGCTAAACGTCTTATCTGAAAGTCTGGAAAAAAGAAACTCAATTAGTTTAGTGGTTTTTTAGATATTAAACATTTTGTGGGATGGACAGTTATATCACGCTGTTAGACGTATTGAATAATTTTACTGTTACACTCGGTAAACGTTAATGGCTTACGGCCATATCACGTTGAGACACCAGTTTCCCTATGATAAGATGAGCCTGATCAGTACCTAGATGGTTGACCACTTGGGAATACCAGGTGCTGTAAGCTTGGATGTGTGGGTGGTGTAATGGATAATGACTCGAAATTGTTAATCGGAGAGCCGAATTCCAATTCTCGTTGGTTCGTTAATATTCATTTCCACGCAGATACACTTTGTAGGTATTGATCTACATTCGACGTAACCAGCTATAGTAAGACTTGTATCTGCAAATCATTATTATCGCCAATTCCTGCACTGAATACTGTTGCCATTTCTGGTTTGGTTCTTCTGTTGTACATCTCGGAATCTATATGCAAAAAAAAAAAGGCTAAAAATAATGGAAGCCTTATTAATAAAAACAAAAAAAAAACACACTCAATAATATCAACTATGAACATGGGCACAATATCTTGACCGTGTTTTGAAAAAAAAATGAAAATATTATATATATGCAACAAACTATTTCTTATTTAACAGTTAAAATATTTCATCCTTGAAAATGGCTAAATGTATAGCCGAAAGAGCTCGGAAAATACGAACATTTGGACAGTTTTTATATAATTTATCATCTGAAAATAAAAATAAAAATTATTAGAACACATCAGAAATTCTATAAAAAAACTAAATCAAAGCACCTTGTCTGTCGTATTCAATGAAATGTGCATGAAAGAAAGATTGCTGCCAAAATGCAAACACACACACACACACACACACACATATATATATATATATATATATACAACAATAAATGCGTATTAGTTTGTCTATTAGATTTTATGTTTACACATGTAGACCCATAGAAATGTAGTCACACACGAGGACTCACACGCGCATGTGTCGACGTTTCGCTGTAGACGCACGCTAATAAATATAGAAAAAACAAAAAAAAACAAATCATTGATACAAGCGAATATTTTCCTCAAAGGCATCCATGATAATTGGGTGAGCCACGATTCGCAACTCATCAAATCTTTCCGTGTTGAACGCCAGATTCGGATTGCATTGGGTTTTTGTCAGTCACGCAAGTCACAAAAGCGAAATGTTTCTCCAGCCACCCGATACACCCACCCGTTGTCTTATTGCTACGAAAATTATTGATATTTTATCAAATTATTTTCATTTCGATGCTATTTTCTCACCGTTACTAGTGCCTGAATGATTATTTCGACGCCATCCATCGTGTTGATCTTAAGACTGCCTACATGCCAGGCGTGAATAAAATTTGTAATTACCTATTCAGTTTGAAGAAGTGAATCACTTTCGGGATGGCACATTTATGGCACGGATTTTCTTCTTCTGTTTTTTTTTTAATCATTTCACCCCAAGCAAGGCGGGAATGCCACTAGTACGCAGGGAGTTACAGGGCACGTAAGTGAAAGAAAAAAAAAACAGAGTATAGGGAGGATTGACGAAAGGACAAACGGTATTCATTAAAGATAAAAAAAATGGTGGTTGACCTTGCATTTAAATTTTTGAAGATTGTCGTCATCAGGGAAGCAAGTAAACGACAGGGAGTTCCACAGGCGGGAAAATGCGAGAAAAGAATCTGTTGGCGGTTGTATTTATCTATTTCAACAGTAAACAGGTGGAGACTCGATGTCAATCTAGTAGCACGCTTAAATTTATGTAATCGGGGCACCCGGGGAAAAAAGCTCGTCAGATTAGTTACCATGAAAATATTTGTAGAAAAGACAGAGGGAAGCCACGTCACGTCGGTGAGAAAGTGAATGAAGTCGAGACGCCAAGTGAGGGTCGATTACATTGCAGATCCTTCTTTGAATATTGTCAAGAACCTCGAGGTGAATAGCAGGAGCGCCAAACCAGATATGGCAGCGGTATTCAATGCACGGACGAATGGTAAATTTTCAAATGTGCAAGGTGGACTCTGACGAGAAAAATTTTCTGGTACGACACAATTATCCAACTAGATGTAGTTGCTCCATTTCAAGTCATTTGAAAACGTGAGGTCGAGGCGCGTAGTTGCTTTCCAGGCGTTTAGGGTCAGCCACGTTGATGGCAGGTAGAAAATTTCTCTATGATGATTAAATGAGAGCAGATTTAATTTGGAGGCGTTAAAATTTACAAGCCATTTCCTTGTTTTTATTTTACAGGAAGGTTCAAACTTTACAAGGCCCGGCGGTCACTCGATGTAAAGGCTTACCTTAAGTAGTCGTTTGTATGGATAGGAGGGGAAGATGGTTGATTCTAGACTTGAACAGGTTAAGATTGTAGTGATCGGGGAAGCATCCTCTTGGGAGTTTGTCCACAGGGCAGTGGTTCGCGGGAAGAAACTGTTTAAGTGGAACTTACCAGTGTAATATGGGGGCAATGTGGGTGTTTTGCTATTATGTAAGTGGCATGGCGGATCCTAGCCGTGAAGGTCAGACCAGCCGGAATCAAGGGATGTAGTTCGTCCGAGCCTTTTCCATGTTAGTAGCGATACTGCAGTGAAAGACTCAGCACATCCCGCCTGTGAAAGAGGGGTTGAAGGGAGGGAAACGACTCTTCTCCCACAAGGACTCGGAGTGTCTTTTGAACTCTATCAAGGCTGGAAAGGGAGCTCTGGGCAGCTCCCGTCCAAATATGGCAACAGTATTACATTTTTTTAATTTAATTTTATTTTATTTGAGGGAGGCACGGTGGTGTAATGGATAGCAACACGGATTGAGGAGTTGGAGAGTTGAGTTCGAATTCCAGTCGAATCCATTGCGTTCACTTACGTTCTAATATC
The DNA here is from genome assembly GCA_964036315.1 of Acanthosepion esculentum. NCBI lineage: Eukaryota > Metazoa > Mollusca > Cephalopoda > Sepiida > Sepiidae > Acanthosepion > Acanthosepion esculentum. Next base: position 35,915,310 of record OZ038507.1, on the reverse strand, counting down.
ATTGGGAAAGGTATGAATCCTCTTTTTCTCCACCCAGCTATGGGTAAATAGCAGGATAGATCAGGTTCTATAGCCTTGGATGGCAACCGTAGAAAGAAATGGCAACCTACTGCGGGAAAAAATCTGCCTCGTCAGTCATGTATCGAAAGATACATGGTCGCCTAACCGTGTATCACGTATGGCACAAAACTGACTGAAATTCACTTATGTGCTAATACCCTTGGGAAAGGGGTGAATCCTTTTCGTCTCCCCTCCCACCTATGGGTAAATAACAGGACAGACTGGGTTCTCTAGACTTGGATGGCAACTGGTCTACCACAGAAAGAAATGGCAACCTACTGCGGGAAAAAATCTGCTTCGTCAGTCATGTATCGAAATATGCATGATCGCCTAAGCGTGTATCACGTATGGCACGTAACTGACTGACGCCATTTTGGGCCTGATCTAGCTCTTTTGACAACTGACAGTAGAACCTTTTCAAGAGCAGCAGCCAGGTTTACTTTTATGGCATGATACAGACCTATACGAATCCATATCGCAGAATGAGAGATATTGACTAATCCCAACAACAGTATGTAAGAGGGAATGCGTAAATAACCAAAATAGAGTTCAGCATTTTCGAATTTCTTAATAAATTCCCCGGTTTAATTTACGAAACATAGATTAGATGCGGCATAAGACCAAGAGGATTCGAGGATCGAACTCACTTGGGAAGAATCTGCTGAGGACGGTGCCATCTGGCGCTTCCTTGTAAAATCCGGAGTGTCTGACTTTAAAGAGAAAAGAATCAGAGACAAAGAACAGAGACGCTAGAAAAGGAAAGATCGAGAGGGTTCCGCCTCCCAGCCTGGTTCAGCCCCCAGCATCCCAGCTCACAATTGCAACAGACTTTTCAGGGATAAGATCGGACTCATTAGTCGTAATTCAGTCGTAATTGATCTAGCGAGACAAGCTTCCTAACCAATACACCACGACGAAATGCCCAAATGATTTTCTAAGCGTAACTTTGACGTGGCACAAGGCCGAAAGTGTGGAGCACCCTGTGAGGATCGAACTCACTATTCCGTCGTAATTGAAACTTGCGAGACAAGCTTGCTAACCATTACACCCATCACGGTATATATGATAATTTTTTTAAGCGTAGCCTAGATGTGACACAAGGCAGGAAGTATGGGCACCCAGTGAGGATTGAACTCACTATTCAGTCGTAATTGATCTAGCGAGACAAGCTTGCTAACCATTACCCCACGTCGAAGTGTCCACTCTTTATCATCATGAGAGATGTTTCGACTTGAAGGCTCGCCTCGAATCAGTTTTATTTCTCATCTTCAGCAACTTTGTAAATAATTCTTATCAATCCTCTCCTAAACCTCCCTGTCTCTTGCAAACTCAAGAATGTGCTGCAGGTCTTCGAAGATCTTCAAAGCTTTTTTTCTTACAGGGAATGATGCCATTTTCTTTTAATGTGCGTTCAATGTCTACTATGGTTGTTCCTCCAGACTTATTCTTCCATTTTGTATCGATGACAAAACCACTTTCATAATATTTCTTTTTCTTTTTTTTTTTTATTAATTTTCGCTCCATACAAGGCCCAAGAGCCACTCAAGGTAGACTGTTACTGAATGAGGTTGTTGTAAGAGCGGTAAAAGTATGAAATAAGTGCCGTTTTTGAGGATATGGGGGAAATATAACGGTCAACTCTCGACTTCAAGTGGTTACGATTGTAATGATCAGGAAATCATCCTCTCGGGATTCTGTTCTCAAATAACGGTTCTTGAGAAGAAGCTGACCAAGTTGAACTTCCTCCTTACTAATGAAATACGAAGGGAATGAACACGGTTCGTCCCAGTGTAGGTGGCATGGCGAGTCTTAGCTTTGAAGGTTAGAATTGGTGGAAGTAACGAATGTAGCTCGACAGAACCCTTCCCATGGAAATAGCAGTGCATTAGCGAGGGGTTTGCAAAGTTTCATCTGTGGGAAAGTGGCTCTGGGGTAGAAAACAATTCATTAGCCACAAGGTCGTGTAGTCGCTTCTGAACTCTATCAAAACCCGAAAGTGAGATATGACAGATATGTCGGCAGTATATTCCATTGTTGACCTGATTTGGTTCTTAAAGCGTATCAGGAGGAGTCAGATCATTTCTGGAGCGGTAAAAGGGACCGACTATTTTACCAGCATCTTTAGCATTGGATCGTTTGTATGAATTCCAACAGAAATCTGGGGTGAAACTTCAGTTCCAATCGGTGTCCAACCAAGGAACCTTCCTAAGATAACATTCCTTCGTCGCAACAGTTGAAAATCCAAGGCCTGTTTGTATCCGAGGTTGCCCGCGTACTAGGGCGGCTAGTACACGGGCAGACACAGACGCCCGCTCAGGCACATTTTGATTTTGTTCAACATCCACAGTGCCCACCTTTGATTTTATACTCCAAATATGCTGAACGGACAAAGTTACAGTTTCTGGGAGGGAGAGAGAGAGTGAGCGCGTTATCTAGCGGGATCAAGAGTTTGAAAAAGGCCTCAAACCTTCGGTCACCGTGACTTCGTGCTAGCACAACCAATGACGGGTCTCCATCTACTAAACTTCACTTACAAGACTTACGTCAACTCTTGGTATATGGTTTTCGGGCGCTTTCCAAAGGTGCCGCACGCTGGAATCACCTCCTCCAGACCGATAACATCAAGATTTTCCAGACAAATCGACCATGATGAGGATTCGAACCTGGCTCTCATAGTCAGAAAGAGAACGTTCTAACCACTCGATGATGGAGCGTTACTAGTTTTGGTTTTGAAGGAATGAATGCTACAAGCCAGGTATTCTCCCCGTTTTTTTTTTGTAAAGCTGTTAACTTGAGCTGATTACCTTTAATATTGATATCAAATCTTTTGGTTACCTTTTCTTTTTGTTTTGCGAATGCTCGTAAAGAGCGAAACGTTGACAAAGTAATAAAAATCTCAACATTCTTTTTCACGGATGCTTCAGAATTTAAAAGAGCACTATTATTTGTCTGCGGAAAGAAGGGTACAAAGAATTAGGAAAAAAAGGCCCTAAATTAGTTGTGGGTTATTGTTTGAATTGACAACAATGGCATCTATTTTAGGAGTTGATAATGACTAAAGAAAACGAAGTCACGAGTGATTTCTTTTTGCTATTTTGTGTTTTGGAAAAAGAATAAAAGTTAATTGTTCATTGTTTTTGTTTCTTTTTTTTTGTATTTTTTTATTTGTCAATGTGACAAAGTTGTTTCTAAAGACATTTCAACATCTACAAATTCGACAGGAAGTTTGTCTTTGAAATTGTTTTATTCTTTGGATTTCCTGTTGCACATGGCAGATCCTGCAAGTTAACCACACATTCTCTTGCGCCACACTGCCGCCATTGTTTAAGACATGAAGATGCCGAAGTGAAGAAGCAGGAAGCCAGTTGCGCGTGAGTGGATAACGCTTGAAGGAGTGTTTTCAATGGACAATAATAGAAAGGGAAAACTTACTCGAAGGACGTCTGAGTTAACGAATCAGCTCTCCTAAATTTGAAATATTTTTCTTTCAAAAATTAATACTGTGTATTTTACAAGGATGAGAAGCGCATGATCTATATTGTCTGGAAAATGAA